>JAODAL010029636.1:0-51299 GCA_025379985.1 Phyllomedusa bahiana
ACTGTCCCTTATAAGCATTAATTGGGTAAATTAAAATCCATTGGGTTAGAAATAACAATGTGTAATTGGCTATCAACTGGCTATCACAACGTAGTCAGAGAGAAGTGGTTAATGATTCTTACTCTGAGTGGTCCCCGGTTAAGTGGTGACTCCAAGGCTCAGTACTGGTTCCTCTTTTATTCAATGCATTTATTAATGTTATAGTTACAGCTGTCTTCATCTGTTATTAGCCACAACCAGAGCTTACTCAGGTTAACCTATTGATCCCGCGGTCAATAGCGACTATGGCAGGTAAGGGAAAAACAGCATGAGGGAGCTCCCTCTGTTTCCATCGGAACCTCACGGCGCAATCGTGGGGTGCTGATGGCTTCCATGACATGAAGTCTAACAAAGGTTTTTGGGTTACTTGTGACGTCACCTTGCTCAGCCATGCCTGGAGGGTATGGGCAGGTATAGTGGCTGACAGCTCTAATGCGTAACAGTACAGAGATGTATTACTTATGATGGGCAGTGATCTAGAGATTCCTGAGTCAATTCCCCAATGGGGAAAAGTAAAAAAAAAAAAAAAAGTGAAAAAAGTTTAAAAAAATCATTAAAAAGTACACATAATCTGTATTGCCATGTGAATAACACCATAACCTATAAATATCTCATGTTAATCAACTCGCATGATGAACGCTGTAAAAAAAAAAAACAAAAAACACCAAAGTGATACCATTGAAAAAATCAGTTTGTCCCGCCAAAAATACAGCCTTTATACAGCTCCACATATGGGAAAAAAAGTAATGCCATACGAAGATAGTGATGCATAAACATTGTTTCACACAATAAAACACTTTTTTAAAAGTGCTACAACATAAAAAAAATAATATAGACTGAGTATCGCTGTAACCGTATTGATTTATGGAGTAGAATTAACATGTCATGCATACTGCACGGTGAATGCTTTCAAAAATAAAAATAAAAAACACTACCAGTGTTACAGTATTTTCTTCATCTTGCCTCCCAGAAAACGGATTTAAAAGCAATCAAAAGTCATATCCCCCAAAAGTGCCACCAATGAGAACATTAACTTATCCCGCATAAAACAAGCCAGTATACAGCAATGTAACACAAAAAAATAAAAACAGTTATGACTCTCAGACTATGGTGATGCAAAAAACATGTTATTTTAAGTAAAAATGTTTTTATTGTGTAAAAGCAGCAAAACGTAAATATAGAAATATATATATAAATTCAGTATCGCTGTAATTTTATTGACCTGCTCAGTAACGCTAATATGTCATTTGTACTGCATGATGACCACTGGAAAAATTAAAAACACTACCAGTATTGCTGTATTTTGTTCATCCCACCTCCCAAAATCATTGATAATATCAAAGTGTCACATAAAAAGATACCAATGATAATGTCAACTCTTCCCGCAAAAAAAGCTCTTAATCAGCTTCAAATACAAAAAATAAAAAAAAATTATTGCTGTCAAACTATGATGATATGAAAACGCAATTTTTTACATATGCATTTCTATTGTGTAAAAGTAGTAAAACATAAAAAATACATAAAATTAACATTCTTGTAATTGTACCAACCTGCATAGTAAAGTTATCCTGGCATTTATATTGCACGGTGAAGGCTGTAAACAGAAAACTTTATTAAGTTTTAGCACATTAGGGTGAAATAGTGGCTAAAAATTTCTAATGAAAATAAAACCATAAAGTCTAGTAGGTGCTCCTCCAATTCTGAGGCTTGCGGTTGAGCCAAATGGTGCACTAGGGCCACATATGGGATATTTGTAAAAATGGCAAAAGTGGGTGAATCAATATTGCACTTCCCTGGTCACAGCTACTATGCTCCAATGAATAATGGATGAAAATTGAAAATCTACAAAACAAGGTGAAATTTTGAAATGTCACCTCCACAGTTTATCTTCTCAGTGTTTCACAGGGATTAAAGCAAACTTTTTTCACAACACCAAAAAAATGCTGAGCATGTGATGTAACATAGGATTGAATACCATACCAGATGTGCAACCTAAGCCAACTACTGTATGCAGGTAAGAGGCCCCTCTGCTACCATAAAAGGCTGCTCCTTACTATTTATTAGATAAATGACTATACTAGTAGCTCACAATTATTGTTGTTAAGCTGTGTGATAAGTTTTTGGTGAGCAGAGGCATATATACTGTTCTTGAACAAAATAATGATGACTTGAAACAGGGAAGATATTCTTCTCCAGAACCATCATAATCAAAAACAGACTGCAACCAGACAGACCCGATTATGAGTCAATGGGATCTATCAGGAGCTGTTAAGAATGAGACATGACTCTAATGCAAACAGAGCTTTAAAAAGGAGGACAAGTTTATTGTAGTCTCTATATTTGTTCTCCAAAAAGGGTCCATTGCCTTGGGCTCCAAGAGATCCTACCAGATCCCCAGACGTGCCTGTTTTACCAGCATGGATTTGTAATAAAATTAAAATGCTGGAATTTCTGCAATGCGAATAAACTGTATTTTTTTATACTTACCTACCTATTCCTTGTTGATGCTGTTCAGGAGCATCCTGGGATCTGCTCCTCTTCACTTCCAAGTTCTCATTCCAACACACAGGAGAGTCTCCCGCTCCATTGTATGTGAATGGAGCATGAGCATCTCAGCCTTGTTCTAGCAGTATACAGACTGACTTTGATAACTGTTTGGCCATAGCAAAAAAAATAGGTTCATCTATAACATACTACACCTGTCATTTCATATATATATATATATTTGTAATATATATTATATATATATATATAATATTTAATTGTAATTTATATATATTTAGGAGGCTTCATTTCATGAAGGTCGGCGCAGACAGACCAATTCTATATTGCTGTCTTCTGCAGGTCATACTCAGGCGCGCACAGTCTGAGTGCTCGCAATACGACAACTCGGGCTCATGCAGACTCCTTACTTGGTCGGGCTGTTCTAAACGTGCTGTTCTAGGTTTGCCGTCAAAGATTCATAAATGTATCTAATTCTACAATCTGTTGCGACACGCCCCCAGAACGCCCAAAGTCTTTGGAGGCTTAAAAAGTGTTGTGCAGGAGCTGATTGTGTCAAAGTTTGGAATGCAACTGTTCATTCATTCTATAGGAAATGGTTTATTACTAAGACTTTTTGAACCAGATAACTGCCGCATCCCCATTCTTATATGTTCCTATTGCGTGTTACTTTATTAAGTTTTAGTATACAAGCTTTTGTAAGTTAGATGGCTTGCTTGCTTATCTCTGATGTTACTGAGTGTTGAATGACAAGTATGAAGGACACATTTAAGTATACACTTCAGTTATTCCATGTGTATTATTCAGCTCAGTAATAGAATGTTGTCTTTTTTAGAATTGTGCTTTACTTCTACTGCTAAGTTGATAAGTGTTTTTAGAAGTGTAATAAATATATAATTTATGTTGGAGTGATTTTCTCAATGTTGTGAGTAAGAAATCAGAAGCAAGTAGATACGGATTGTATGAGCTGAGAAAATGAAAAGGATGAGCAAATTATAGCACCTACATTTAGGGAACAAGAAGAGGCAGCAATTTTCTGGATTAAGATATGAAATGAATTCATTAGGAATTATTGAGCATATTAATATGCATTTTTTTGCATATGTCAATCTTATTATGGAAGTCAGGATTACTTGAAAATTACTTTTTGTTGTTGTTGATAATAAATATATCCAACAATAATAATGTAAGTGTGATGATAATAATAATAATAATAATCTTTATTTATATAGCGCCAACAAATTTCGCAGCACTTTACAATGTGTGATAGTACTCACATGCCTTTTTCATGCAGTTACTTAGTTCTGTTCTTGAAGCCAGAATTAATGAACTAAAATAGAGAGAAGACTTTTTTATAATGTTCCATTTTTATATAACCCACTTCTTCCTTTGGTTTCAAAAACTACTATCACTGAAGAGTTATGCTCCACTCTATATTATGTATAGTTGAAGGGTTAAAATAGCTTTTAATGATACTTCTAAAATTTAATTAGGAAATAGATAACGTGTGTGATAAAACAAGTGATAATTTGTGTATGTAAACAGTAACTATGTTATTAGTATAAAAAAATGTGTAGCCACAGCACATGCATTTTTTTATATGGGGGGAGACCACGTAAATTCCTTTTTAAAATACCATATAGATATACATTTACCTTTAGAGTTAGGGGGTGGTTACTCACGTCAGCAATCGAAAAAGTCTTGAGTATGCATGAAGATGGTATCTCACTCCTTTCTCCTGTCTAGTAGCAGAGGGCAGAGGAAGTAAAGGCTGTTGTATACAGAGGGAAAATCCCCTATCATAGCATGGAAGTATTCCCTATGTTAGTCTTAGGACACCCTGCCTACACAACAGAAGTTCTTCCTCAGAAAGGGTGATACTTCCTGAGGTGGCTCACCCTATCTTATACCTATACTAAAGAACTCTATGGGGGATTTACACAGGTTATGTTTAACCTCCATTTGACCTAGATATTTGTCGCCTCAGGTGACTTCTCCAGATGGTAAACATCCAGTCCCACGGAACATGAGTCTTATTATCATAATCCAATGTATCTGGAGAGGTGCGATTAACTAATTAAGAACATGCAAATGTACTTAAATGAATCTTAAAGGAAATAATTTTTAAAAATGCCACTTCAAAATGACAGGTGTGAAAGTGATCTCAATAACACATTATCATTTCATTACTGACCAGCAAACATTATGCATTTGTAGCTATTTCCTTCCCAACAACAATTTTTATCACCGGTAATTAACAAGAACCACTGCAGTTTTTGATTCAAAGCCAGGCATGGGTCCAGCAAAATGGAGAAGTATAAGAAGTGTGATTCCTTCCTTTATACTAAATACATTGCTAAAACGGCAGCATTATTCCAAAAATAATACTTTGTCAGAGTTTTTTTTTTTGTTAAAAGACCACACTGTAGGTAAAGGGTGCAGCTGTCAGCATGGTGGGAGCAGCAGGTGTTGTTTCAATGGTGTCATCTATATTGCTTCTTTTCTGTGCATTATGTGTTTTTGTAGCCCCAAATGTTGTGTCGGTTGTGTTTTCCTTGTGGTTCCTGCTTCCCTCTTTTGTTTTGTTGGTGCATGCAGCTCCAGTGTGGCAATATGTTATATGCTGTGTTGCCTCTATGGGTCTCACTGCTTGTATGTGTGTACTACAAGGACATTGCAACTTGTTGGTTCAGTGGTCAGGGACCTGATCAGACACGTGTAATGGCAGCTAACACCTCAAGATGCCTGAAGACATCCTGTGAGTGTTCATCATAAGCAGCAACTAACAGAACACACAGTACCAAATAGGCCGTGTTCACACGGCTTATTCTCGACAGATTTGTGCGCCGTATTGAGCGCACAAATCCGCCGTGAATAAGGGGCGGTGACTGGGCAGGCGGAGCGCGGCGGGGAGCGCCCGCTCATGGCCCCAGTGTTAGACAATGCATTGTTTAGGCGCGTCCGCGGCGATAAATAATGTGTGATTGTCACTTCTCCGCCCTCGGCGGATTAGCTGAGCGGGGGTGAGGGCGACGGAATCCAATGTTACTCTATTGAGAGCAGTGTGGATTACCGTTAATTGCTGCCGCGGATTGGCGCCGTTACTGAAGGCGCAAATCCGAGCGCGCAGTACGGCGCCAATCCGCGGCAGAATAAGCCGTGTGAACGGGGCCTTACACATAGGTGTCTGTGACTGATTGACACTGAGAGCAATTATCTGAGTAGCTCAGGTTGACCAGAGAGTGCCTGCCAGGATTCCAACTTACTGTTATTTGTAGAATAAGTGGGAAGAACTAGTTTGAAAAATGGATGAACCCCCTCCCCCCCCCTATGCATTTTACCGGTTAAACTTTAGTGATAACTTAAGTAACACTGGAATCAGCAGCAAAATGAAATGGAATAATTTAATCAAACAATATTTAGCAACACAGTCTATGGTTACCAGTCTCTTAGGTGGCAGAAGACGCTTTTCCTCAGTGGCTCGTCTGCAGGCAGGAAGTCTCTTTCTCCATCCACACATAACCTAAATCTGTTCCCTGCCACATACTCACTCCTCTGTTTTCACTATGATATGGAGCTATCTTTCCTTGCAGCTCAGTCTATGCTCACAGAGGTTCTGACTTCCTCTTTGGCTGACTCTCTTACTCCTCTGGTGATTGGGAGTGTACGAAAGAATGTAAAGAAAAAAAAAGTGTCAAAGCATGAGGATGAAATGGGCCAAAAAGTAAGATATGAAGCATAAAAGGGAAAAAGCTTAGTGGGGCACTGAAAAGCAAAATAAGACAAATATACCCACCAACTATACCTCTCGATACCTACTTCCTGCATGCTTTCACCTATACATAACTCATCCGGCGCCAGCTGCCTCTCTGAAATCCTGCACCATTATATTTTGTATTATGTTGGGTGATATTTTGAGGCCGCAAAACCAATTCCCAGTCTTCCATAGAGTTATGATTATAGCATACAGTGGTTTTACTATGTGAAGATTTTCCCCAAACCAATTCATATTGTATGTTTAGGGAACACTGTATAAAATAAGTTGAAGCACAAGAACAACAATATTGATCGTACACATGTACATATGTTTGTCAATTGATGAGCAGAAATCTTTACTTTTATTTAACTCGGAAGGGTTATGGGTAGAAGAAGTCATTTTAGAGACAGGCAAGGGGGGAAGAAACATTATGATATATTTGTTTTAATTCCCTTTCAATAGAATGCAGGAAATGATGTGTGTAGCAAAGTGGATTAGATATCTTAGCTTTAACAATGGAAATATTGTCCAGTGAATTGCTGAAAACATTGCTACTATTGTGCAACTCCTCTAATACTTGAAAAGACGTCTGTTTCCAAAAATTTAGGCCTAAAAATGTCAGTTGACGTGGTATATTTTACACAGGTTATAGGCATTAAACATCATTGCTTTAAATCACTACCCAAATTGTTTTCTTTTAATGTTTAACAATTTAACAAATGTATTTATATTAAAGGGGTTGTCTTGTTTCAGAGCAAAAGCAGATTCAGATTTATCCGTGCTTTCTCTTCCTGGTCAGGCTGTGGCTGCTTCTATGGCAATGTTAAGCATATAAACTCGGCATTCACAGCTTTTCTTAAAGCACTGACATGAGAGCAGGAGATGTTATCTATAAGTGCAGAGGCAACAGTGCTATAAAGGAAACAAAGACAGTAGATTAATTACTTGTAATAATAACACACTGCTCCTTAAGATGATGGTGAGCCCCAACTGTTTATTATCCCTGCTTATAGATTATTACGTGCCAGAGAGAGAAGGGGAGTGCACTTATAAATTCATACATGTTTAAAGCTAATCGTGAGACAACCCTTTTAAGTAAAATCTGAAATAAATCAGGAGATCAGAACCAGCATAGTGGGATCTCCCTCAAACATTGAGAGAAGAACTACTCACAAAGCTTCTTTCCCTTTGTCATAAAGTTGTCTGTTAAACTGTGATGTACAGTATGTGTTGTTCTGCATAGACCTTTTGTAGAAAGACTGGTCTTTGTATTATTAGTTTTATATATATTGAGTATAATGCCCAGGACAGGCTGCAGCCTCCTCAAGACACTTGAGAAAACCAATCTTTTTGCTTGGAAAGTTTTCTTGTGTTGTCGCCTATAAATGGTCTAAGACTAATTTACATATGATGCAATTTTTCTGCTCAGATTTTGAACTGCACTGCAAAAACACTGCCGAATCTCACACATAAAACATGCTACAAAGATCTGCCAAAAAAACCCCACATAAAGAATTTAAATATGTGGCGATTTTAGGAGCTCTTCATTACAGAACATATACTAGGAATAACAAAAACTGTAAGATCATAATACTATATAAATGAAGGCACTAGGCGTCAGTTATCAAAAGTGTCTTACAAAAAACTGTTTTTGTTGCTATACCAAGCAGTCACAGATCACCTTTCATTTCTTGCATTTCTCTTTGTTAAATGGAACTATCAATGTGAGTTGCATGCTTTCAGGAATAAAACTGCTTTTATTTTAGAAGTTCTAATAAATCTGCTTTTTTGTCTGCTGTGGTTTTATCACAAAAGAACATAGCCAGAGAATAATTATAAACCATTAAAGAGAACCTGTCACATAGATTATGCTACTCTTATGAGGACAGCACAAGCTAGTGGCAGACATGCTATTTCCAGTGCTGTGTCCCTTACATTGTTAGGTGCAGCAGTTTCAGAGCATTTACTGCTCAAATCTGGTTTGTAGCCTGTTCTGACAAGAGGAGGATTCAGGCAGGATGATTCAAAACTTTTAATTGATTAGTAGCAACCTGGTGGAAGGGAATGGAGCGAGGTTTGACAGTGCTAATGCCTGCTTGTGAATAAAGTGAACTCTTTTTGGCAGGAAAGGCTTGAATAAATACAATTGTGAGCCATTAAATTACCCTAAAACTGCTACATCTTACAGAATAAAGGACACAGTGCTCGAAACAGAATGTCTGTCACTATGTTGTGCTGTCCTCAGCAAGGGGGGCATAATCTATGTGATAGGTTTCATTTAAGTACCATTATGACATCATACTCTGAAAAAAAAGATAATCAATATTCTGACACCATTACAAATAATCACAGCAAATAAATAACAACATCATTACAATAAAACATACATTCAACGACATATTTTATGACAACATCAAAATTATTACATACTATAGTAATAATTCGAATAGGAAATAGATAGGAAAGATAGATTGATAAATTGAAAGTTAGGATAGATACATGGGGCAACATTTCCCAACACGCCAACGCCAGTTTTTTGGTCTATATTGCGCTTTTGACACCATATTTTGGATGTAAATGAACTGTCGTACACCAAAACTAGGCTCATTATATGCCGTGATAGTCAAATTGTAATGCACCTAAACATGATGCACTGTGCGCCTCCATAACGAAATGCTCCTATTGAGCGCATAGACATCATACGTGTGTTATACTGTAATATGTGGTAGGTCGTACAATTCACATTTTATGTATGTGTTAGGCGCATTATCAAGTAGTTGTTAGGCACCATTTCATATCAACACTTACTTGTAATGATAAGCTATGTCATCTCTGTGCATGATGTGTCTCGTTAGGCCACCCAGCACCGCTCATCTATTCCCTTCCCCTCTCAACTCGATAACGCGCGCTATGTGCTTGTAATTCGCGCTAATTGCCCAGCAATCAATTCTTTTCACTGGTACAGTATGTACATGCCCGCTATTGAGGCACATCGCGGCACGGAGGCGCAATAGCTTAATCATTACAAGTATATGGAAAAATGCGCGTAACTCAGTCGTGTAATGCGCTAACACATACATAAAATGGGAAATGCGCCTAACATATATACACTTGTAATGATGTACTATGCGACTCAATAGGTGCATCTCGTTAAAGAAATGTATCCAGACCCTTTTTTTTTACTTTGTTAGTATGTTTCCTCTGGAGTGAGTTACACGTATCACTGCTTTTCTATGTGTGTATGTAGAGAACTTCTTTCGCAAGTGTTTGAGGATGTCCCCTTTTTAAAGGAGTATTCTCAATTCATTGATTAGCTTCAACCCCTTAGTGCACACGTAGTGGCCGCTGGAGTACAAGGTGATGACTGTTGGTGTGTGGATTCACTGGACCACCGCAAGTGGTGATGTAAGATGTCAGGGAGCAGAGTCTAAAGGGCCCCTGGATTTCGCCAGAGCCCGCTACAAGGCAGGTTAGGCTTGCTGTGGCAAGAGATCCCAGTTTACTATCCCTGAGGCGACTTCTTTGCTGTGGCGACCAAGGTGTAGTGGAACTAAATGTGTAAGTAAAAAAACCTTTTGTCATTTTACAAATAAAAAAGCTTAAAAGACTAAAAAAGTTACACATAATTGGTATTACTGCATCTGTAAAAGTCTATTAAAATATAATTTCATTTATCCCATATGGTAAACACAGCAGAAGTAAAAAAAAAATTCCAATGCCAAAACTGTTTCATTGGTCATTTTGTGTCCCAAAAAATTGGAATACAAAGTGATAAAAAACTTGTATGTATCCCAAAATTGCATCAATAAAAATAATTCTTCAGTCTGCAAAAAATGCATTAATGGAAAAAACAAAAAAATTATTGGTCGCAGAATGGTGCTGCAGTGCAAATTTTAAAAATAGAGAATGTTTTTATATTATTAAAAGTACTAAAATAAAACAGAAACTTTACACATTTGGGGCCACATGTAAGAAAACTCTGCAGGTCTAAAACTCACTTTGTTGCCCATAGCAACTAATCAGAGTGCCCCTTTCATTTCATATAGTGCTCTGAAAAATTAAAGGGGCTCTCTGATTGGTTGCTATGAGCAACAAAGTGAATTTTAGACCTAGACAGTTTTCATACGTGTGGCCCTTGGTATCACTGGAATTGTACCACTCTGCAGAATACAAATAACACATCATTTATACTGAAGAACGAACTCCATAAACATAAAATCCCTGCAGATATGGTGCAATTAGTTTTTCTTTCACAATCCATTCACTACAATATTGTGTAAGGGGGTAAGCTCGGTGGTACAGCGAAGTCCCAGGGCGAATGGAGACACAGACAGCCTTGTGCAGAAAACAGTTCTTGTCTGGCCCTTTATTGTGCGAATGGCTGCCAAAACGTATATGTCAATACAAATAGTACACAAAATAAACTGCTGCTCATCCAAGCGCTAACTACACTAAAGTATTCCTTACTTCAGTCTTGTAGATTGGAGCTTGTGGTGTAGCCTCTCAGGCCCAACTTCCTGGCCTGTAACTGCAGACACCCCCACAGTCAGCTGACTAGCTGACTTATACAGCCAGGGCAAAACCCTGGCGCTGGAACATGGGGGGAAGCCACCCACCCAACTCTTTGACTGCTCCCGGTAAAAGCCAGACCCGGACTAAGCTGTGTTTCTACAGCTAAACTACTTTGATAAACATGTGCTAACCGCACACGACGGACACCAGCTCATCCACGCATTTTGGATCGGAGTATCCTAGGCAGCGTTGAATCCTCACAGGCAGGGCACGTACGAAGCGGTCACACACCACCCGTTCGACGATCTGTGCGGACGTCAGCTCCTCCGGCTGCAGCCACTTGCTTGTCAGATGGAACAGGTCGTACATCTGTGACCGCGCAGGTTTGTTCGGGTTGTACTCCCAGGAGTATACATGCTGTGCACGTACGGCCAAGGTTACTCCGAGCTGGGCCAGGATCTCCCCCCGGAGCTTGGTATAAACTTTGACATCCTGGACCTGTAAATCAAAGTACGCCTTCTGGGGTTCTCCCGTCAGAAAGGGGGCCAGCACATCCGCCCACTGGTCTTGGGGTAGTTGTTCCCTCTCAGCAATTCTTTCGAACGTGCACAGATAGGCCTCGACGTCATCCTCTGCCGTCATTTTCCTGAGCGCGCTCTGCACGAGCTGTCGGGGTGCCGCCTGCAGCCCCTGAGTCACCCCTTGTCTTTCTGCCAAGGCTTGTATCTGCTGTTGCAGGGACTGATTCACCTGTTGCTGCTCCTTAGCCGCTCTCTGGTGAACCTGTGTCAACAGAAGGTTTGTTTCACTTTGCGCCTTTATGGCTTCCTCATGCACACGTCGTTGCTGTGCATTTGTTTCTTGCTGTGCAGTAAAGGCTTGTTGCAGGTGGAGGTTTGACTGCACCAGCTGTTTTATTAGTTCCTCCATGCTCGCCATCTCTGCTTTTGACACTGTGGCCGCTTTTACCCAGGACATGGGATTTCAGCAACTGTCTGTTAAACGGGTGTAGGTCTCCACAAGAGTACAGTCTCTTAAACGTATGCCCGCATCCTCCACCAACTTGTAAGGGGGTAAGCTCGGTGGTACAGCAAAGTCCCAGGGCAAATGGAGACACAGACAGCCTTGTAGTGGAAGCTCGGTTCTTGTCCGGCGTTTATTGTGCGAATGGCAGCCAAAACGTATGTCAATACAAATAGTACACAAAATAAACTCCTGCTCGTCCGAGCGCTAACTAAACAAAAGTAATCCTTACTACCGTCTTGGAGCTTGTGGTGTAGCCTCTCAGACCCAACTTCCTGGCCTGTAACTGCAGACATCCCCACAGTCAGCTGACTAGCTTACTTATACAGCCAGACGAAACCTTGGCGCTGGAACATGGGGGAGCAGCCATCCACCCAACTCTTTGACTGCTCCTGGTAAAAGCCAGACCCGGACTAAGCTGTGTTTCCACAGTTAAACTACTTTGATAAACATGTGCCAACCGCCTGATGCAGCTGACACAAACGAAGTGATGGCTTCTACCCCACCGAGGCCAGGTCTCTCGGTGACATGTATTACTCTCGCCATACCTGAGCGAGAACTCTGGGGCCTATGTATACCCCGTTTACCACCTTGCCCTTCGGGGCCTTACAATTGGAATTGGACCTCCACTGATTGGCAACGGGCTGCCTTCTTCAATGAGTCACATTTTTTACTTCATCAAACAGATGGAAGTTTTCATTTCAGGTGAGCATGTTGGGGCATTTTCTGGGTCCATTCATCCATGTGGAAGACACTCTCAATCAATTTGGGTAGCAATCCATCCTTGCAGATCATGTACAAACTACATGCTTATTGATGGGATTTTCCAGCAATACACCTTGAAATGTCATGGCTACAACTGTCTGACATTGGTTGGAAGAACATAATCAAGACTTCCAAGTACTACTATGGCCTTATTAAGTCAATCCCAGCCTGTCTAGCTGCTGCCTGTGCTCCATATAGTGGTGACTCTGGATATAAGCTGGTTGACATAATAACTCAGTTTGTGTATAATGATAATGGTGGCTATCAATGCACCTTTAGTGGGAGCATATTCAGGCTCATGTCCAAGGCAGCATGAGCTGTAAATACAGTTCTGTTGATGGGTATTATTCAGTCTCTATGCATTAGTAATATGTGCTTCAGGTGTGGTGGCATTGTCTCGCCCTTGTATAATGGTATTATATGGTTACTATTTGACTGTGCCATTTAGAGGCTTTGTTCAGCACAGAAGAGCAAAGAGAATAGATGTTTTTCTCCCTAGACACCAAAGAGCTCAGAAAATCTCAATTCAAAATGCAGGTTTAGCTTTCAAGGGGCTGAACACCACCTCCTTAAATTCATTAAACACATCATTGATATGAGAGAGAAACCACACTACAAAGTCCAGAATATGCTTGACTTCATATGGTAATTTTATTCACTTGTCACCACAAGATAAATCAGCTCAGTGAATAATTCAAAATTTGGTCAGAAAAATTCATAAGTGTAGGAAAATAAGAAAATTCAAACAGCAATGTTTTGGATGAAAACAAAATCACAGACACCACTAATACTCAAGTAGTAGGAGAAACAGCCCATAGAAATATGGAAACATAGAAAGTGCTTGATGCTGCACTTTAGCTCATTTGTGCATGATGAGACTCTATTGGGGGTCCGTCTAATGCATATCAGAATTTCAAACTCCTGATGAACCTTGGATATATTGTCTCTGAGGGGAAACACGTCGGGATGAAGTGGTCTTTTCCTTATTTCTAAAGGAGAAAAGCATTTGGATTTGAATCAACAATTTATGCAGAAGTTTTTTCCTTCTATTTTGTGGTCCTCATTGGTATTTTCTACAGATAGAGGGGATACATAGGGCCAGCCACCGATGAATGGGGCCGTCCCTTTTGGGACGAATACTCCATTATTTGTCCTTAGGTATCAGTGCAGGGTGAGCTGGAGGGAGATCAACTTTAGGATGTATTTTTGTATCCAGAATACTTCTCATCAATAGATGTGGTCATCCAATCATGAGTAACATTGTTCTTACAGTTTTATACTGAAGATTGTGATACTGCCTGAACCTAGGAGAACCTTTGATGTGTATTAATATGTTTACATGAGGATTTGTGTTCCTGTCTTTGCTATATGATTGCAGTACTATTATAGTATTTTTTGGAAAGATTTTTCAAATGATTTGATTAAAAGTTATATTTTAGCAGTAAGGCCTTTCTTTGATATGTTTCTGTGAGAGATGTTTTGGATGAAAGCCTTTTTTCAGGCATATGAAAATGGTGGTGGACCATGACCCTGAGATTAATTGTTCCTCATACATCTCTATATGCCTGATGATGGTGTTTTGCCCAAAACGTTCCGTTTCTGTATTTACCTACATATATGAAATTTACTGACCAAATAATGAAATATTTGTTGAGCCAACTTACCCCCCCCCACACACACTTTTTAAAAATCCTACATTTACCACTATTTGTGATACTTCTTCGTGTTCTATCCAGTTACTTTTGTAATGCCTAATCTGTACACTATTAATTTTTGTATTAGTACATTTATTCAAAATTGCTGAAATATGAGCATACATATTAATTTATCTGCATGCCGGATTTTCACTAACAACACTACCCCCAAAGAATCAAATTACCCATTAAAATGTTATGAGAAAAATAGAATGAAATCATGGCAGCCCTCCAGTAATTCAAGAGATATTCTCACTATACATTCCTCAATAATTATCAGGAAATGAGAAGGCAGCTTGTGGCTGTCTTAACTGATTTTATCTTAACAGCCAGAGGAGGTATAGACATCTGCTGTTGTTGTTTCATCATATCAGATAATTAGTGAAACGAGGGAAAGCTAAAAGTTGTCTTACCTTTGACACTAATACTTGTTTCATTCAGAAGTAGTTACTTCAGAAGCAATTTGCCCAACATTGAAGAGCTGCTGATGTCATGGAAAACAAATGTTGTTAAAAATAGCTTGCAATTAGGAACTTTAAATGAAGAACACAAAATTAAATTTGTATATTTAAGTTTCAAGTACTATTATGTAATGACAACATAGGACAACATGTATGAACGAGGCTGCGCCATTTGTTTAGTGTGTCTTGTGGCAAAAAACTGTTGTAGTCCTGTCCTATAAATGTATGAACTGTCGTACTCCAAACTTTGATGCAATCTGGCCAGACTCAACACTTTTGAATGAGTCAAAGATGGAAAGGGGTGTCGCACCAGATGCGTAGAATTAGACCCATTTAGGAATCTGAAATGCCAAAAGTAAGCGCAAAACTTTCAATACCAGCCAGTCCAAGTTAAAAGTGGCCTGACTGAGGCCAAAGTTATCGGAGAGTAATTAGATTTGCCGTTAGGCAAAAAATATCAATTGTATCTCAACGTATTCCACTAAAATAATACAAACCAAATTTATGATAATCAAACTATATAAAACTAAAAAATATTAAATTATAATAAAATTATTATATTATATTATTTTATTAAAACAATAAAATTATTATTAGATAATATCCAAAAAATATAAAATCATCTCCTATAAAATGTACATAACATTTTAGAATCTAAAATTAATATTAAATTAAATAAAAATAAATTAATTAAACCAATGCAGCATATACCATAAATCCCGTTCAAAATTGTGTATTTACAGAGATAGCATAATATTATCAGTAATTACTAACACATCACAGCAGGCTAGAAATAAACTAAAAGGCATTAGAATAGCATGTCAGTGAAAGAAAATATGGTTGTGATCTTGCATGGCACACCACATGTCTCAGCAAGACCTGCCGTATGCTGGCTATTGCTGTATGTAGAATAAAGGCTGATCCACTGACCTACATTTTGATGAACAAAAATTAACATACTATATAAAAGTCTAAAAAAAGTATTTTGAAAGATTTTAATTATAGAATTAATTATAGAATTATTAGAAAAGCAACTGATTTAATCTCTATAGAGAAAAACAGAAGTTCCTAAACGTCAATCATACTATTAAATGTTTCTCTTTCTACTACAGCACAATGCTCTCCCTGAGTCAATCTCAATTTGTGGTTTTGTTTCAAGAGATAAGTAACCATTACTGTCAATCATAGTTAAAGAGAACCTGTCACATAGATTATGCCCCCCTTGCTGAGTACAGTACAAGCTAGTGTCAGACCTGCTGTTTCCAGCGCTGTGCCCCTTATTCTGTAAGATGCTGTAGTTTTTGAGTATTTAATATTTAAAGAGAACCTGTCACATAGGATATGCCCCCCCTTGCTGAGGACAGCACAAGCTAGTGTCACACATGCTGTTTCCAGCACTGTGCCCCTTATTCTTTAAGATGCTGTTGTTTTAGAGCATTGACCCCTCAAATATTAGTCATGAGCAGGTGTTAGCCCCGCCCACCAAAGGCTATCCCCGCCCACTGACAGTTATTCACATGTTTCTACCTATTCAAAGTACTAGATTTATCAGTTGAGGTGGGCGGAGTTAGCCTCGGGTGGGCGGGGTTTGGAAAAAAACTGACTCTTCGAATGACTCTTCGAATGACTCTTCTGGCTGAAAACTTCAGATTTGAGTATTAAATAATCGAAAACTACAGCATCTTACAGAATAATGGACACAGCACTGGAAATAGCAGGTCTGTCACAAGCTTGTTCTGCCCTCAGCAAGGGGGGCATAAACTATGTGACAGGTTCTCTTTAAATCTGCAGTTTTCAGACAGAAAAGAGTCAGTTTTTTTCAAACCCCGCCCATCTGAGGTTAGCTCCGCCCACCTCAACTGATTAGCCTGTTACTTTGAATAGGTAGAAACATGCGAATAACTGCCAGATGGGCAATGCTAGCCTTTGGTGAGCGGGGCTAACACCTGCTCATGAATAAGATTTGAGGGGTAAATGCTCTAAAACTACAGCATCTTACAGAATAAGGAACACAGCGCTGGAAACAGGAGGTCTGACCCTCTCTTGTGCTGTCCTCAGCAAGGGGGGCATAACGTATGTGACAGGTTCCCTTTAAGAACTGTAACATTTGTATTCTACCTGTTACTTCTCTTCTCTATAGAGATTAGTGCAATTCATTGAGTTGATTTTCTAATGAAAAATTGTTAATTACATTTTGTTATGATCTTTATATTTTTTATAATTAAAATCTTACAGAATACTTTATTTTAGTACTGTTATATTGTACGTTAATTTTTGTTCATCGGAATGTAGGTCACTGGGTCAGTAGGTCAGGATTTTGCATGCTTTCTGTACTTTTTAGGAATATTGTTTTCATTCAATTTGTTTTAGTTATCTTTACTACATTAAATGAAACTAATTTTAATCAGATGGTGATCAGTGTTCACATTTAATTTTGCTGCTCTCATCCTTTATTCTACATATGGCAATAGCTGACACACCATATGTCTTGCTGGGACCTGTGGTGAGTCAATGAAAGATCAATCCCATAGTTTCTATTCACTGACATGCTATTCTAATAGTTTTTCTTTTATTTCTAGCCTGCTGTGATGTGTTTGTAATCACTATTAGCCGTAACAGCGAGGTACAAATTTTTTTTTCCAATCTGTAAGCACTTGGTTGAGCAAAATATTACGTTTCAATTGCTAAACCCAGCAAAACTCAAGGTCACGTTTAACAACCAAACAACATATTATCTGGATCCCATTGCTGCAGAAGCCCACTTTCTTCGAGATATTCCAGCTCAAAATGGATGAACTTTCAACTGCAGATAAGCTGACGGGATATAGTCCTTCAATTTTGCAGTTCTTTTCTCTTTTCTTTTTCTTATGATTATGTTTGCTGGTAACTGCATTACTTCTGTTTTACTAACATATGTTTTTGTTTTTCAGTTTCCCCTTCCGCCACCCCCAGAGGACATACAGTTGACCCATATCAAATTCTCTGCCGGTTCTGTCCGCTTGCTGGGACGGAAGGACTGGTCAACTTGAAGCAACGTTACCAATCAATGTGGCTCCGAGACAAGGGGTAGGATGACTACAACACTTCACATGTCAGCTTTTTCCTCATTCCCTCACTAATGTATAAATCCCATACACTATTTTCCCTTCTCAACTGCCACAAACCACGTGATTGCATTGTGCCACACAAATGTCGCTTCTATACATCACTGAACCATCTACTGTCGCTTTTCATTCTTCTGCTTCTTGCTGCAGGGGACATCTCTCCTAATCCTAGCCCACCATTCTTTACTGCTAACCCAATCTCCTCTTCTGCCTCTCATTGAAAGCCGACTAATCTGCATGCTATTCAGTGTATGTCTTTTTCTGCCCCTTTTAAATGTGCACTCTGGAACTCCCGCTCTGTCTGTAACAAACTCACTGCTGTTCATGACCTGTTCCTCTCTAACTCCCTCAACCTGCTAGCTCTCACAGAAACATGGCTCCAAGAATCTGACGCTGCTTTCCCTGCTGCTCTTACCTATGGCAGCATACACTTCACCAACACCCCCAGGCCTGAGAACAGACAGGGTTGAGGAGTTGGCATACTTCTTTCTTCACACTGCACTTACCAGGTCATTCCTCCCGCACCCTCCCTCACTTTCCCTTCCTTTGAGGTCTACATCCTCAGACTCTTTCAGCCACTTTCTCTTAAAGTGGCAGTTGTATACAGACCCCACGGCTCTCCCCGAAAGTTTCTGAATCATTTTGCTGCATGGCTCCCTCATTTCCTCTGGACTGAAATACCCACTCTCATCATGGGTGATTTCAACATCCACATTAACGACCTCATGTCTCTTTCTGCCTTTCAGTTTCTTTCACTAACATCTTCTCTTGGTCTCTCGCAATTTACAGATTTCCCCGCCCATAAGGATGGGAATGCTCTTGATCTGGTCTTCTGTGATCTCTGCTCAATTCTTAACTCAATTCTCCTTATGCGAACTATGATCACAAACTTATCTCCTTCACTATCACCCCTATCACTATTCTCAGCCTTCTCTGGACACACCTGCCTGTCACAACTTCAGAAACCTCCGTACTATCAACACTCAAGAACTCACAAACATCCTACAGTCGCAATGTTAGGAATTGTCAGGGACACACGCAAGACGCAGACAAGTGGGGCCCTGACACTGATCCCAGCCTCTGTCCTTGCCTTTTGGGGAACCCGACTCCTTAACAGGCCGGCCCCAACCAGAAGACTCAAGACTACACTGAGTAGGTGTGCACAGACAGAGATGAACGAACAAAGAACACAAAAGACGTAGTCGGACGATAACGGGGCGGGCATCGCAGTACAAAGTCATGAGGCAAAGGGAAAAAACGGAAAGTAACCAGAGTTCAACAGCAAAGAGGATAGCAAGATAACAGGCTAACTATAGTGAACAGATCAATATAGCAGGCACAGGAAAGAGGGAGCCATGACTATATATAGGAAAAGGAAGGAAGAAGAGGAGCAGGGATAGGAAGCAGAACCTGTCAATCCAGAGAGCGGATTAACCCCTATGAGTGCTGGAGGATTTCTGGCCAAGGCGTCGGCCAGAAATCAATCAAGATTCAGGACTACAGGAATGTGTTTACACAAGGAAGACAAAGCTGCAGTTATGGTCGCATCGGCCATGGCTGGTGACCAGGGCCCGATGGCACGGACGTGACAGGACCCCCCTTCTATGAGGGGCCACCGGAATCTCCTTAGATGCCCCTGGCTTGAAAGGGTTGGCTTGGAGAAATTTTGTCACCAGTCCGGGGGCATGCAAGTCTCTAGACGCCACCCACACCCGCTCCTCCAGACCATACCCCTTCCAGTTCACCAGGTATTGGAGGGCGTTCTGAACCCTGCGAGTTGATAATACGCTCTATTTCGTATTCTAGTTCCTCTTTGATGATCACAAGATGAGGAGGAGGGCGACCGACCACAGCAGGAATGTACTTTTTCAGGAGAGATTTGTGGAACACCGGATGGATATGGAGTGAACTTGGAAGGCAGAGTCTGAAAGATACCGGGTTAATAATTTCAGTGATAGCGATGGACTGATAAACTGGGGAGTGAACTTTGTAGATGGCACCCGAAGACGGAGATTTTTCGTCGAGAGCCACAACTTGTCGCCGACTACATATTCGGGTCCGGGATGGCGTTTTTTACTGGCGTAATTGATTTGCTGAGCTTGGGCTTTTTCTAGAGTCTCACGACTCCTAGCCCAGACTGTGCACAGTCGCTTAACGGCGGATTTTAAACTGGGACATTTAGATTCGCAACCTTTAGTGGCGGAATGTCTGGGGTGAAAACCGTAATTACAGTAAAAGGGGGAGAGTTTGGTCGAGGAATTCTCATGATTGTTAAGGGGGAACTAAGCCATGGTCAAAAATTCATTCCACCTCTCCTGGCATTCCGAAATGTAGCTTCTAAGGTATTGTTCTAGTGACTGGTTAAGTCTCTTGGTTTGCCCATTAGTCTCGGGATGGAAGGCAGATGAGAAGGACAGAGAGATGCCCAATCTACCACATAATGTTCTCCAGAACCTCGACACAAACTGTACCCCTCTATCAGACACAATATTGGAGGGAATACCATGGAGTCTCAGTATATGACGGACAAATAAATCGGAAAGAAGTTTGGCTGAAGGTAATTTCTTCAAAGCAATGAGATTTTAGAGAATCGGTCCACCACCACCCAAATCACCGACCTACCCTTAGAGGGGGGAAGGTCGGTGATGATATCCATCGAGATGTGAGACCAGTGCCTATTGGGCAACGGGAGGGGGTGCAATAATCCCTCGGGGAGGTGTCGGGGTACCTTTGCCCTGGCACAAGTCTCACAAGCAGTAACAAATTCTTTGACATCACGCTGCCATGACGGCCACCAATAGGTATGGGATAGAAGGTATCCAGTGCCCGCAATGCCAGGATGCCCAGACAGAACTGTGGAGTAAACCTCCTCCAGAATTCTCAAACGAAGGTGATATGGAACAAAAAGTTTACCGGAGGGGTAGTCCGGGTGGGACGGAGCCTTGTGAGTTCGCAATAGCAGAAACTAAGTCTGTAGTAAGGCTAGCCCCGACTACTCTCGGAGCAAGGATATTTTCCGGTTCCTCCTCCGAGATGTCACTCATACCAAAACTTAGGGACAAGGCATCGGCCTTAACATTCTTAGTCCCTGGATGGTAGGTTACTACAAAGTTGAATCTAGTAAAGAACAAGGCCCATCGAGCTTGATGGGGGTTCAATCGCTTAGCATTGTCAAGATATAAAAGATTTTTCTGATCAGTAAGAACAGTTACTCTATGCCTGGCCCCCTCCAGAAGGTGTATCCACACTTTGAAAGCCCATTTAATGGCTATCAATTCCCTGTTACCAATATCATAGTTAATCTCAGCGGTGGAGAATTTCCTGGAGAAGAAGGCGATGGGTCTGAGATTGGTATAAGGTTCAGTTCTCTCAGACAGGATGGCTCCTACACCTGTTTCGGATGCATCTACCTCTACAACAAATATTTGTTCTGGGTCCTGGTGGACCAAGACAGGTGCGGAAGAAAAACATTTTTTCAAAGTAGCAAATGCTTGCTCGGCCTCTGGTGTCCAGGAGGTAGGGTCACTCCCTTTCTTAGTAAGGTCAGTAAGGGGTTTAACAATCAGGGAAAAATTCTTAATAAACTTGCAATAATAGTTAGCAAAACCTAAAAAACGTTGGATCTCTTTTAAGGTGGTAGGTTGTACCCACTCAGCGATGGCAGAAACCTTTTGTAAATCCATACTTATAGAACTGGGACTCAGTATGTACCCCAGGAACCCTATCTCCTGGACTCCGAACAGACATTTAGACAATATTGATTCTGACATAACCTGGAGAGGACCTCCCTGACATGATCTCGATGGGTATCGTAATCCGGAGAAAATATGAGGATGTCATCTAGGTACACAATTACGAAACGACCTAGAAGGTCCCTGAAAATGTCATTAACAAATCGTTGGAAGACAGCAGGTGCATTACAAAGACCGAAAGGCATGACTAAGTATTCAAAATGCCCCACGGGTATTAAAGGCCGTCTTCCATTCGTCCCCTTCTCTGATCCGAATCAGGGTGTACGCCCCCTGAAGGTCGACTTTGGAAAAATATTGGGTGCCCACAACCTGATTAAGAAGATCCAGGATCAGGGGAAGTGGATGCTGGTCTTTTATTGTTATCTTATTGAGCTCCCTATAGTCAATACAAGGACGGAGACCTTCATCTTTTAATTCAACAAAGAAAAAAACAGCTCCCATCGGTGAGATAGACAGTCGTATGTGACCCTTTTCCAGGCTCTCCTTAATATATTGACGCATAGATTCCCGTTCCGGGGAAGATAAGTTGAAAATACAACCCCTAGGCAACTTTGCCCCCGGAACGAGGTCTATAGTGCAGTCATAAGGCCGATGCGGCGGAAGAGTATCCGCAACGGTCTCATCAAAGACGTCTTTATAAGTCAGGAATGGAATGATTATAGAGCATACCAATGACTGTACAGTTTTTAAATGACGACCACATGAGTTCCCCCATTTTATCAACTCAGTAGTCCTCCAGTCGAAGACCGGATTATGGAGGCGTAGCCAGGGTAAACCCAAAATAATGTCCATGGTAAGTCTCTCCATGACAAAGAAAGACAGTTGTTCAAAATTCAAACATCCAACATTCAAGGTTATTTTAGCGGTACAGTATTTTATCCTTCCCTCCGTTAGGGGGGTAGAATCTGTGCCTGAAACCGAAAAGGGAGAACATAGCGGAATTAGTTCTAACCCTAAGGCTTGGGCCACCGCCATGCTAATAAAATGAACGGCAGCTCCAGAATCGATCAAGGCATGGCAAGCAAAACTCTTGGCCCCAAAGATTAGGGTTACAGGCAAGGAAAGCTTGTTATCCAAATTAGGGGGTACCTGTATGCCTGGGTTATCCTTCCTGGCGTTTTTCAGGTTGTTTTCCCACGGGGACTTGGGCCTGGTGGGGCAGCTCCTCAGGACATGACTGGACTCTCCACAGTAGAAACACAACACATTTTCCACCCGATGTTTCCTTCTGGTAGCATGGAGCCCAATACCATAGGTTCCTCTCCTGAACCCCAGGCGGGAGGTGGTGAAGGTAGTGGAGGAGAAGTTGTAGCAGAAACAGCAGAGAAATGTTGGACAGGACAGTAAGCCCTGAACTGCCCAATGGACCCCCCAATCTTTTCCCTGTGTCTCTCCCTCAACCTCCTGTCAATGGATATAGCAAAGGTCATAAAATCCCCTCAAGTCTCTGGAATAGGATGGCTGACCATAGCATCCTTCACTGCCACAGACAGCCTTTGTCTAAAGAGGGTCTTGAGGGGTTGGTCAGGCCACCCAATTACCCAACTCTATTCACGGAATTCGGAGCAATAATCCTCAGCTGAGCGGCGACCTTGCTGGATGGACAGGAGATGGGTTTCAGCTAAGGGTGCCAGGGTGGGGTCATGCCTACTGCCCACACCTGCGGTGGCCCCTGGAGCAGTGACACAGCCATGGCGACCTTCTCAGCTTCTGAGGAAAATTGGGAAAACCGAAAAAAACAGGCGGCAAGACTCCCTGAAAGTCCGAAATTTATCAGGGTTACCGTCGAAACAGTCAGGAAACCGCATGTTAGGTTTGTGCTGAAAATATTGTCCCAAAGGCCCATAAGCAAATGTGGGTACTGACGGGCGGCTGGATCAGGAGTCGGGGTAGACATAGCATCCAGGCGAAGCGAGATCTGTGACATAAGCCATGCCTTGAATTGGGTTGTTAATTCGTCCAGGTGGTCAGAAACCGATAGGTCGGTATTCATCCTGAACCGCCGGGGAATTTGTTTGGAATAGGGCCTGCTATAATGTTAGGGATGGTCAGAGACGCACGCAAGATGCAGACAAGTGGGTTCCTGACACTGATCCCAGCCTCTGTCCCTGCCTTTTGGGGAACCTGACTCTTTAACAGGCCGGACCCAACCAGAAGACTCAAGACTACACTGAGTAGGTGTCCACAGAAAGAGACGAACGAACAAAGAACACAAAAGACGTAGTCGGACGATAACGGGACGGGCCGCGCAGTACAAAGTCGTGAGGCAAAGGGAAAAAAACGGAAAGTAACCAGAGTTTAACAGCAAAGAGGATAGCAAGAGAACAGGCTAACTGTAGTGACCAGATCAATATAGCAGGCACAGGAAAGAGGGAGCCGTGGCTATATATAGGTAAAGAAAGGAAGAAGAGGAGCAGGGATAGGAAGCAGAACCTGTCAATCCAGAGAGCGGATTAACCCCTATGAGTGCTGGAGGATTTGTGGCCAAGGCATTGGCCAGAAATCAATAAAGATTAAGGACTACAGTAATGTGTTCACACAAGAAAGGCAAAATTGCAGATATGGTTGCAGCGACCGTGGACGGCGATCAGGTCCCGATGGCACAGACGTAACACCCAAACTTTCCCAATCTCCTCTATTTCCTGTCCTGACCTGTCTGTCAAACAATATAATGAAACTCTCTCAACCACCCTAGATATATTGGCACAACTTACACACTGCACCACCAGAGTCAGATGCTGGCAGCCTTGGCACACGCCTCAGACTCACCTTCTGTAGCGATGTTACAGATGTGCTGAACATCTGTGGAGAAAGTCTAGGCTACCAACAGACTTTCTCCACTACAAATTCATGCACATGACTTTCCACAATGCTCTTCACTGTGCCAAACAAAAATATTTCACTTCCCTCATCTCAACATGACACAACAACCACAAAATGCCTGTTTGACACTTTCCACTCCCTCCTCACGCCTATAGTTCATGCCCCAGTCACTGACCTCTGTGCTGAAGACCTAGCCACTGACTTCAAAGATAAAATTGACAGTATCCAGCAAAACATCATATATGAAACCCCAAGTAACACCCATCCTGTCCCTCCCTACAATTCCTCTAATCTGCTCTCAGCCCTTGACCCGACAACTGAAGAAGTATACAGGCTTCTTTTGTCTGCTAGCCCCACTATCTGCTCCAGTGGACCCATTGCCTCCCACCTTGTCCAGGTTATTTCTCTAACTATCCTCTGTCACCTAATTGCAATCTTTAACCTCTCTCTCTCTCCACTGGGATCTTTCAATCCTCATTTAAACACGCTGTCATAACCCATTTATTAAAAAATCCCACTCTGGACTCCTCCTATGCTGCTAATTACCGACTGGTCTCTAATCTTCCCTTCATTTCTAAACTCCTGGAATGCTTGGTCTACTCTCGTCTAATCCGTTATCTCTCTACTAATGCTCTTCTTGATCCTCTACAATCAGGTTTCCGCACTTTACACTCTATAGAAACTGCTCTAGCTAAAGTCTCTAATGACCTCCTTACTGCTAAATTTCAGGGCAACTACTCTTTTTTGCTTCTTCTGTATCTCTCTGCTACATTTGAAACTGTTGATCACCATCTTCTCCTCAACATGCTCAGCGCCATTGGTCTAAAGGACACCACACTCTCTTGGTTCTCATCCTACCTCTCTGACCGCTTCTTTAGTGTCTCATTTGCAGGTTTTACTTCCTCTCCTCTCCCTCTTGCTGTTGGAGTTCCTCAGGGATCAGTTCTTGGTCCTCTCCTCTTTCACTCTACACAGCCCCCATTGGACAAACCATTAGCAGATTTGGCTTTCAGTACCATTTCTATGTTGATGACACTCAATTATACACCTCTTCCCATGGCAGCACTTCTGCCCTGCAACAAAACACTAGGGACTGTCTGCCCACTGTCTCTGACATCATGTCCTCCCTGTATCTTAAACTAAACCTTACTAAAACTGAACTTCTTATCTTTCCGCCATCTACTAATCAATCTCCCTCTGCTATTTCTGTTTCAGTATGTGGTATCACCATTACTCCTAGGCAGCAGACCCGCTGTCTTATGGTTACACTAGATTCTGATCTGTCCTTTAGTTCCTAAATCCAATCCCCATATAGTGGGATCTTGTCCCTCTGCTCATTTCTTTCTAGCTGGCGCTGACATTACCCTGTCAGGATGCATCCCATTTAAGTTATTTGGTCAGTTTTTACCCCGTAACTGACCAGGTAAGTGAAGTGTAAAGCGATTCTAAGAGCGGAGCCTGTCATCTGCGTGTCATACTAAATTACAGCATTGTTTCAATACCAAACCACGCTCTCTATGCATATTACTGCATGGCACAATGTTCTACAACACCATACAGGCTCTCTGCAGTCAGGAAATAGCTGTTTTTAACACAATTCGATTTTTTAGAAATTCGCTCATCTCTATATATGACAAAAACACAAGCTGTATTTAAAAGCTGATTCACTTTATAAGTGAAAAAAGTAACTCTTTGGCGCAGATAGCAATATCCCAAAAGACTTAACTGGCTTTAATGACGATGTGTGTATGTGAGAAATACACAGACTGTATTTCAAAGATTGTTCACCACAATAAGTGAAAAAAGTAACTCTTGGACACAAAGAGCAATGTCCCGAAATAAAAAAATGCTGGTTCAGGGACATGTGTGTATATGGCACACGTACTGTGTAGTTGAAAGGTATTTCACCCCAGTAACTATAAAATCGGAAGTATTTGGCACAGAGTGCAATCAAGTGCTGCTGCAGAGAGATCCGTGTACATAAGAGACATAGTGGCAAGTGGCAGAATGTAAAATGGCTGGTCTATTTATAGGGCTGTGACATCAAAGAAGCTGGCTGGCTGCTGGTTTGCTGCATGTCTGCATGTCATTGCATTGAGGGTGTTCCTTTCTTTCTCTCATAGTTCTTTGCCCGATGTCACGCCATGTGCTCACCCCATTTTAGAAAAAAAACAATTTGTTACTACGAATCACCAGGAAATTTGGCTTAGTTCAGAATCGAATGTTTCCTGAAATTCGAAACGAATTCCACTTCCTCAGAATCGATTTGCTCATCCCTACTCCTCAGCTTAAATGCTGAGAAAGCTTTTTGACTCTGCATCATGGAAATTCCTCAATACATTTTTTATGAACAGAAATTTTGGAGACATCTTTACTTATTTTCTATAAAATGTACAATCCCAAACAAAAACTATCTTTACAATTAATAATATAAATTCCCAAGAAATACCTTTATTCAGGGATCTAGACAGGGATGCCCGTTCTCTCCCCTGCTGTTTGATTTAGCTCTAGATCCTTTTCTATGCTATCTCCAGACATGGAAGGGTTTTCAGGGTATTCATATTTGTAATGAGGGGATTAAAATATCAGCATTCACTGATGATCTTTTACTATTTATTTCAAGACCATAAATTTCACTATTAAACTTGTTGGATGAGGTGGAGAGCAAGGGGGCATTGTTAGGATTTAAAAGCAATATAGAAAAAAACGGAAGCTCTTCTCCTACCAGGCCCAATAATGCCACTGTGGGAAATAAATATCCCCCTTTATTGGCAAACTCATTCAATATCGTTTTTAGGCATTCAAGTAACAAGAAATTCTTCAAAGCTCTATCACATAAATCTCAGTATATTTATCAAACAGTTGAAGGATCACCTGAATGCATGGTCCCAGTTTACCTTATCTTTCATAGGTAGAGCAAACCTTCTTAAACTCATAATTTGTGATGAGAGATGACGGCAATAATCGTATTTGAGTCGATAACAGATTGTTGTAATCTTCAGGCCGATATCCGATTACCGATGACGATAATTGCCGTTAACCATTAAAGTCGATGGGAGAGAAACACCAGCTTAATTTTTACACCCAAACAGGTGAGGTGAAGCTGGAATTAACATCCACAACAGTAAACTGGATAAGTGCTACGTCTTAGGCAAGACAATTAGGCTACAAGAGTCACAGAAAAAAAATTCACAGGCTAAAATAATTTATTCCTTTCAATGCCTAATTGAAAACATGAGGACAGCGTAGCCACAGAAGGTACAGCGGTAGCAGCTGCTATGGGGCCCCTTTGAAACAAAACAAGACACCGGTATTGGAAATGGCACATGGGAAGCAGGAGACCCCTATCACTTTTTGCACCAGGGACCAACAACTTGTCATATATGTGGTGGCAGCAAGAACATCCCAACGGGGAACACGGAGGTTCAGCTGGCAGGGCCCTAGTTAAAATGGGTGCAGTTAGAGCCAGAGCTGCCGTCAGTCATCTATTAACCGTTTCATGACCACATGCAGCTAAATCAAATAGGGTGCCCACCCATTACTACTTCCTATTTTTAACATATCACCAGGCACCTTTTTGATTCCGGCCCCTGACAGGAATACAGCCCTACTGCCACCCCTGGCATCCATTTTAAAGTAGCCTGACCCCAAAACCAGCAAAAATGCCCTTATGGACCCTCAGAATAAACATTCGCAATAAGAAATTGACTATTTTAAAAAACATTTTTTCCAATGCTGCTGCTGCTAGGGCTACGGCTACTTGCCATTCTACTGCTGACACGTTGCTGACGTTGTTCCACCGTGACATTAGAAAGTGAAGAAGACACAACAGATGCCTCCAGTTGGTCAACGAGCCCTGTCTCAAATTCCTGCATTCTACTGTTAATTTGTGTGCATGGAAGGAAATTGCTCACTTTTGATTTGGAACGTGGATCAAGGAGGGTGGACACCCAGTAATCGCTATTCATTTTGATGGCCTTGAAGCGTGGGAAATAAGCTTTTTCCAATAAGACCTTTACTATTGGTTTCTTTTACAGCGGCATGACCCCAAAACCAGCAAAGATGGCCTTCATGGACCCTCAGAATAAAAAGTGCCAGAAGAAACAAGTATTTGAACCACTATTTTAGTAAACAGGACATTCGCTATCCCTGTCTTTTACAGCGGCATGACACCAAAAGCCGTACAGATGGCCTTATGGACCCACAGATTAACAAGTGTCGGAAGAAAGTAGTCTTTGAACCACTATTTTAGTGACCTTGACATTGTCTATCCCTATCCTGTACCGCAGCATGACCCCAAAAACCTACATGACCCACAGATCAAAAAGTTCCAGAAGAAAGTAGTCTTTGAACCACTATCTTAATTGAACTGGACATTGACTATTCCTGTCCTGTACCGCAGCATGACCCAAAAACCTGCATGACCCACAGATCAAAAAGTGCCAGAAGAAAGTAGTCTTTGAACCACTATTTTAGTGGAATGGACATTGACTATCCCTATCTTTTACCGCAGCATGACCCCAAAACCCGCAAAGGTGCCCTTATGGAGCGTCCTCATAAAAATTTGCAATAAAAAATAAACTATTTTAAAAAACTAGTTTTCCAATGCTGCTACAGCTACTTGCCATTCTACCGCTGTCATGTTGGTGACAAGGTTCCACTGTGACATTAGAAAGTGAAGCAGACCGTCCCCAGTTGGTCAACGAGGCCTCTGTAAATCCTGTATTCTACTGTCAAGTGGGTTGAAGGAAATTACTGATCAAGGAGGGTGAGGCTGTGTACGTGGATCACGGAGGTTCAACTGGCAGGTCCGGACTTACAGTGGGTGTGGTGAGAGCCAGGGTTGGCGTCAGTCACCTGTTAACACGGAGGTTCAACTGGCAGGTCCGGACTTACAGTGGGTGTGGTGAGAGCCAGGGTTGGCGTCAGTCACCTGTTAACACGGAGGTTCAGCTGGCAGGGCCGGACTTAGAGTGGGTGCGGTGAGAACCAGTGCTGCTGTCAGTCATCTATTAACACGGCAAAAATGCCCTCATGACACAGCAACAAAACAGTCGGGCTGAAACATAGTGCGCATGGAAGAAGTGTGAGCTAAGACCTTGATCTTTCCTCAGAAGACAGTCAAGACCTGGGTAGTGCTTGAGAAATTTCTGCCTCTAAGAGAGCGCTTGCCTCTCCATATGAGCGTGGACCAATTGAGCTTCACTTGGAAACGCTGGTGGTTGATGCTCCTGTTCCACCCAGGTGCCCTTTTTATCGGCTTTCTTTTTCTCATTTTACTCAACGTGCTTGAGGAAATTGTCTCTGTTCTTGGGGTGGCGAATGTGTGCCATACGAACATTGATTCTTGCACAAGGGTTGCACCATGTATCTTCATGTTCACAATTATACCAATAGCATGCTGTTTCACATTGTACAGTCATGGCCAAAAGTTTTGAGAATGATACAAATGTTAATTTTTACAAAGTCTACTGCATCAGGTTTTATAATGGCAATTTGCATATACTCCAGAATGTTATAAAGAGTGATCAGCTTAACAGCAATTAATTGCAAAGACAATAGTTGCCTAGAAAATTAACTTTTTCCCCCAAAACACATTTCAACTTCATTGCAGGCCTGCCTTAAAAGGACCAGCTAACATCGTTTCAGTGATTGCTCCATTAACACAGGTGTGGGTGTTGATGAGGACAGGGCTGGAAATCAATCTGTCATGATTAAGTAAGAATCACACCACTGGACACTTTAAAAGGAGGCTGGTGCTTGGCATCATTGTTTCTCTTCTGTTAACCATGTTATCTCTAAAGAAACATGTGCAGTCATCATTGCACTGCACAAAACTGGCCTAACAGGGAAGAGTATCGCAGCTAGAAAGATTGCACCTCAGTCAACAATCTATCACATCATCAAGGAAATCAAGGAGAGAGGTTCCATTGTTGCCAGAAAGGCTCCAGAGCGCCCAAGAAAGACCAGCAAGCGCCAGGACCGTCCCTTAAAAGTGTTTAAGCTTCGGAATCGGGCTACCAGCAGTGCAGAGCTTGCTCAGGAATGGCAGCAGGCAGGTGTGAGTGCATCTGCACGCACTGTGAGGCGGAGACTCATGGAGCAAGGCCTGGTGTCAAGGAGGGCAGCAAAGAAGCCACTTCTCTCCAGAAAAAACATCAGGGACAGACTGATATTCTGCCAAAGGTACAGGGAGTGGACTGCTGAGAATGGGGTAAAGTCATTTTCTCAGATGAATCCCATTTCCGAATGTTTGGAACATCTGGAAAACAGCTTGTTCGGAGAAGACAAGGTGAGCGATACTACCAGTCTTGTCTCATGCCAAATGTAAAGCATCCAGAAACCATTCATGTGTGGGGTTGCTTCTCAGCCAAGGGAATCGGCTCTCTCACAGTCTTGCTAAAAACACATCCATGAATAAAGAATGGTACCAGAATGTCCTCCAAGAGCAACTTCTCCCAACCGTCCAAGAGCAGTTTGGTGATCAACAATGCCTTTTCCAGCATGATGGAGCACCTTGCCATAAGCAAAGGTGATAACTAAATGGCTCAGGGAACAAAACATTGAGAACTTGTGGTCAATCATCAAGAGACGGGTGGACAAACAAGAACCAACAAATTGTGACAAAATGCAAGCATTGATTGTGCAAGAATGGACTGCTATCAGTCAGGATTTGGTCCAGAAGTTGATTGAGAGCATGCCAGGGAGAATTGCAGAGGTCCTGAAGAAGAAGGGTCAACACTGCAAATATTGACTTGCTGCATTAACTCATTCTAACTGTCAATAAAAGCTTTTGTTAATCATAATATAATTGCACTTGTATTTCTGTATGTGATAACAACATCTGACAAACACACATAAAAACCAGAGGGCAACAGATCATGTGAAAATATAATATTTGTGTCATTCTCAAAACTTTTGGCCATGACTGTAGAGCCTGGCAGTATTGCCATGAATGATAGCATTTAGGGGGCATGCCTTTTTCTATGGTGCCCATACTCTTAAGGTGCATAATGTTGCCCTTCTTGTAAATGCGCATGTATGTTGAGAAAAGCAGAGGACCACTGACCGGTGGTGCCCTATTTGCACCCCTAGTATCCCTTTCACAATAGCCTGACCCCAAAACCAGCAGAAATGCCCTTATGGACTCAGAGAGAAAAATTAGCAGCAAGAAATGAATATTTGAAATAACATTTATTTGAATAGAACCTTGAATATTGCTGTCTTTGCCAGCTGCTTGACCCCAAAACCAGCAAAAATGACCTTTACAACACTCAATAAAAGTAACCAGAATAAAATAGTTTTTTAAAAACATTTTTGGGAATAGGACCTGGATTATAGCTTGTTTTTGACAGCAACATGCCCCAAAAATTCGAAACATGACCTTTCGGCGACTGTTGACAATTGTGAAGAACAAATGCCTGTTATAAACCCCATTTTTTACAATAGGACCTGTAGTATAGCTAGTTTTGGACAGCACCATGATCCCAAAAATTATAAAAATGACCTCTCGGCCACTGTTAAAAATTGTGAGGAAGAAATGCCACTTAGAAATCATATTTTTGTACCAAAGGACCTGGATTATAGTTGTTTTTCACAGCACCATGACCCCAAAACCATTGACAGTGCTTAAAATTTTCATGAAGAAATGAGTAAATGGAATGTTTTTTTCATGAAACCGTTTACAACTGGTGTCTTTTACAGTCTCCTAACCGCAAAACCAGCAAAATGATTTACAGCTACCAAGTAGGACTAGCAAATGATATTTTTTACCATATTATCGGACAAGTGCACTATTTGCGCCAAACTGAAAAGCACGGAGAGCAAGAGAACTATTTGCTACATTACATGGCTTAAATATGGTGTTGTAACGATTATCATTAAGATTTTCAGCAAAATTATCGCATCATTGCGGAAACCCGATAACCGTAATAATCTTGCCGATTTCAACTTTTGTCGATAGTATCGCTCACCCCTGCTCATAATCTTCCCAAAATTATTATATGTATTCCATACACTGCCAATTTTTATCCACCCATGTGATGAAAAATTTATAAATAAACTATTTAAATCTTTCATATGACAAGATCAGGAATTCCCTTTAATATCTTACAGCAATCTAAATTTAATATACATTTTTTTAGCGACCAGTCCAGTTCTGATTTGGCACATTAGATACCCCCAAAAGTGACTTCATCTAAGGAACTACAGCCCTTAAAGTATTTACAGCAGCATTTAAGAAGTTTGTTAACCCTTAGGTATTTCACAGAAATTAAAACAAAGTGGAGGTGAAATTTCTAAATTTCACTTTTATGTGCAGATTTTCAGTTTTAATCCTTTATTCATAGGAACACAGTAGATGTGACTAGGGAAATAAAAATTAATATTGATTCTCCAGATTCTTCCATTTTCAGAGATATCCCATATGTGGCCCTAGTGCGCTACTTGGGTCAACCACAAGCCTCAGAGAAAGAGAAGCACCTACCAGACTTTTGAGTCTCATTTTCAATTTTCAAATATTTAGGCACCATTTCAGGTGCCAAAACTTAATAACACCGTTAAAAATACCCCATATTGCAAACTACATTCCTTAAGGAATATAGTGTACTGAGTATATTGTCCCCACATGTGTTTCACAAATCTTTTTAGTGTTAACCAGTGAAAATGTATTTTCCCAACAATCTGCAATTTTAGCTGAAAATGTTTAATTTTTACAAGGATTCCTGGAAAAAAGCACCCCAAATTTTGTTAAGCAATTTCTTCGAAGTACAGAAGTACCCTATATATGGGTGTAAACTGCTGTGTGGGTGCGTAGCAGGGCATACAAATGAGGGAGTGTTAATGGCTTTTGGATCACAAATTTTGGTGGATGCCATGTCACATTTGAATATCCCCCAAACTACCAGAACAGGGGAAAACTTCCAGAAGTGATCCCATTTTGGATTTAACAGCCCTCATGGATCTCATCTAGGGGTGTATTATGCATTTTGGGTGCACAGGTGTTCCATAATTTCATTAGCACTGGGCCATGTAAAAAATCAGTTATTCCATTATTTTTAGGACTTTACAATGCAGGTCAGTACAATTTCAATAGCATTAATTTTCTATAGTTTTTATGTTTTATTACTTTTACACAATAGAAATGTGTTTATAAAAAATAAACATCGTCATAACCTCATAGCCATAACTTTTTTATTTTTCTGTATATGAAGCTGATTAAGGGCTTATTTTTTTGCAGGAGTTGTTTTCATTGATACCACTATAGGGTTCATATGATGCTTTGATCGCTTTTTATTAAGGATTTCGTGAAGCGTTGAACAAGATATAGCAAACATGGTAGTGTTCTTTTATTTTTATTTTTTACAGTGGTCACCGTGTAGTATACATGGCATGCTAGGTTTGCTCATCAGTTGATACGATTACAGTACTACCCAATTTGTATGCTTTTTATGTTTTACTGCTTTTACACAATAAAAACACTTTTATTCAAAAAGGAAGACACGTTTTTGTATCGCTGTAGTTATAACTTTTTTTTCGTATATAGCGCAGTGTATGGGCTTGTTTTTGTGTGATGAGTTAAAATTTTTATAATTTTTGGGGTACAAGGCTTTGTGATTGCTTATAAATCTGTTTTTGGAAGGCAGGTGGAGAAAACACGGCAATCCTAGTATTGTTTTTTATTTTTAACAGCGCTCACCATACAGTATACATGTCAAGTTAGTTTTACTCTGTACATTGATTATGGCGATACTCAATTTATGTATTTTTTTTTGTATGCTTAAGCACTTATTTATACATCGCTATCTCCTGATAGCAATAACTTTTTTTTATTTTTTTGTATAGAGAGCAGTATAAGTGCTTTTTTAGCTGTCTCACTACAATGATCATAGTGTAAAATGAGGGGACTAAAAACGTAAGCAGGTCCGTCCTAGGTTACCATTAGCAAAGTGCTATGGTTTAAAGGAGTTGTCTCCCTACAGAGTTTCATAGAATGCATGAATGAAATACTCTGTCACTTCCTGGTTCAGACTGACTAATTTGCATACAGCTCTGTGGTAAATTCAACTCTCTGTTTTCAGTTGCTAATTATCTCAGAAGCTTCTTAAACTGCTCACAGAAGGTTTTATCTGATCCCTAAACAAAAGCCCTAATTACAGTCCTGTTTATTTTACATAAATCAAGCTTTTTACTGTCCAGTAGCACAAACACTGCAGAGACCTGTGTGATGACCTCACTCACTGCTATCACATAGAACAAACAGCAGGGGGGAGAATTGTTTACAGGTCGGTTACTGAGGGAACTGAAATAGCCAGGGAGGTCATAAATTCACTTGTATCTCCTTAAGGAAAACAGAAGAACAAAGCAATATATTTGGAAAATGTCTTTATTTTGTGTTCCCTACAATTTGAAAGCTATTCTTTGTAGGGAGACAACCCCTTTAAGAGAACAAGCCAGCTTTGTGTGTGTATAGCAACCATGTTGAAGCCCAGGTCGGGATACGCCTAGCTAATGTTTTAGTGACTATCGGCTGAGCGACCGGAGCAGTTGTGATTATAGTGTAGATGCTGCTCTGGATCCCGGGGGAGCCACCCCATCCCCCCGTCTTTCCCTTAGTTGCTGCGATCGCGGTAGATTGCGGCAGCTAAGGGTTTAATCCCATCCCCCGCATAAAAATGCCTTAAAAATTCTCTCATTATTCTGGTAGTTTGGCAAATATAAATAATTTTGGTAATCCTAACTGACCTAAAACAGGTAAGGTTTATTCTGATTTCATGTCAGATAGTGAGAAAAACATGCATGTGTGTCTTTTTATGTAGTGTATGTAAACTTCTGGTTTTAACTGTATGTGCTTGGCTGTATTTAAAACTCTAATAAAAGTGAATAAGGAAAACCTTGCACGTATAGTCACCTCTCAATTCTCAGTTGCTGGCATGGAGCTAGATGCAACCTGGATAAAATGCAATTGAAATAGCCTTTTAATGTTTAAATATATTTGAAAGAGTTATTCCCACCAAAGCAAATTAGTGTTTTCAGATCACTAGAATATGCCATTATTCACTGGTAGATTGACATTTACTGCTCTATAATCCTTAGAATAAACAAACTTTAATAGCGCTGACAATTTTTTACTGATTTCATAAAAATGTATAAAACAGAAAGCTTTAGAGCTGCACTCTTAAATTGTTGATTACCAGTTGTAATTATGGCAAGTTTGTTTTCTTACCAAACTGATTAGTTTTTAACATGTAGGGAGAGGTACAGTAAATGAAGACTATTACCAAATACACTGCTGTTTTGATTTTATTTTGTTCAGGAAATAAAGAAGATTTTATCTACTGCTGGTGTACAAATTTCTCTCGGTTGACGACCACCTCTCCCTGCTCTTTCTCTTATCTGAGTTCTCCACAAAATACCGATTGACCCTGGTGATTCACTCCCTGATGAGTCTTATTTCCATCACAGGAGTCTGTTTACCTATGTTAATGACAAGTTTTAACCCTTAGAGCTCTGTAGCTTTGTGGACTAAAGATTATAAATCTCCTACACATGTCACTGTAACAGAAATAACTAGGTAAAACAGAGCTGATATGTCAATCACTGCGATAGACGCACCCATAGCCTAACCAGGAAGAGTGAGTCTGAAGCTGCCTGTGTCTCTGTGAAACAGCATGGTGAGTTAATAGTTCAGGAAATAATAGTAATAAGGTATGCAAGATCTTTATCAAATCTCATATGCCCTGGACATATATACTTTAGTTCTTCACAAGGGAACAACAACTAACTTCCTTTATTAATGGCATATGGGTGCATGTCTCCCGCCAACAGGTGGTCATGATTATCCATTCAAATCAGGAGGAGATATCACTCCAAATGAATATGCTGTAATGTCTTTTATATATATATATATATATATATATAATATATATATATATATATATATATTATATATATATTTATATTATATATATATATTATTTAAAAGCTTTTGTTTGATCCTTAAGAAGAAATAGTAAGTTGCACTGTGGATTTCAATAACAGTTGCTCTTTAGATTTTTCTGTATTTATTTTTGTATCGGCTTTTAAATCAAGTCATCTTTAGTGTGCCAAGCAATATATTCCTCTATGATTTATTGTGAGTAACATGGCACTAACATTTGCATACTGGTAAGAAATACATATTTCAGTATTTGCTGCTGTATACTAATAAACTGGATTTATGCGTCTCCATAACATCATACAACTCTGGTGGTCTATAGTATCCTGTGATTGAATATCGTTAACATATTTAATATATGACAGTGGGTTGCGAAAGTATTCATACCCCATAAACTGGTCCTCATTTTTAAACATTATAGCCACAGATTTAAATGCATTGTAATGATATTTTATTCGACAGAGCAACACAAAGTAGAAAGTATTTGTGAAGCGTAAAGAAAATAATATGTGCTTTTCCCCAATTTTGCAAATTAAAAATCTGAAAGTGTGGCGTGCATATGTATCCAGCTCGCCTGAGTCAATACTTTGTAGGACCACCTTTATCTGCAATGACAGTTGCAAGTCTGTTGTAATGTGTCTCTACCAGCTTTGCCCATCTAGAGACTGGAATTTTTGCCCATACTTCTTTAAAGAATAGCCCTAGCTCAGTCAGATTAGTTGGTGAACATTTGTGAACAGCAATTTTCAAGTCATGTAAAAGATTCTAAATGGGATTTAGGTCTGTACTGTGACTTGGGCCATTTTAACACATGAATGTACTTTGATGTAAACCATTCCATTGTAGCTTTGGCTGTATATTTAGGGTCGTTGTCTTGCTGGAAGGTGAACCTACACAACAGTCTCAAGTGTTTTGCAGCCTATAACAGGTTTTCCTCCAGGATTGCACTGTATTTAGCTCCATCTATCTTTCCATCAAATCAGACCAGCTATGCAGTCCTTGCTAAATCAAAGCCTCCCCCCAGCATGATGCTGCCACCACCATGCCTCACAGGGGATGGAGTTTTCAGAGTGATGTGCAGTGTTATCTTTCCTCCACACATAACGTTTGGCATTTAGGTCTCATCTGAGCAGAGCACCTTCTTCCACATGCTTGCTTTGTCACCTACACAGCTTTTTGCGAACTGTAAACAGGACTTCTGGTTTGCTTTCAAAAAGGGCTTTCTTCACATGACTAATAGTTGTCCTGTGGACAGATTCTCCCACCTGAGCTGTGGATCTCTGCAGCTTCTTCAGATTGACCCTGTGCCTCTTGGCTGCTTCTCTAATTAGCGCTTTTCTTGCCTCACCTGTCAGTTTAGGTGGACGGCCACGTTTTGGTAGGTTAGCAGTTGTGCCATACTCCTTATAGTTATGGATGATTTATTGAACAGTGCTTTATGAAATGTTCAGAGCTTGGGATATTTTAAAACCGATCCCTGGCTTACACTTTGCCACAACTTTAGCCCTGAGCTATCTAGTGTATTCCTTAGTTTTCATCATGATGCTGTTTTTTCATTAATGTTCTCTAAGGGTACATTCAGACAACCAGTAAAATTTACTTGTTGGATTCTTATTGGATTCTACCATTGAAAACCACATCAGACTTCACAGTTTTCAGCAAGTATTTCATTTAGACTTTGGTTGCTTTTCTGGCGTATTCCAGAGGATTTTCAGTCAGAAAATGAGTCTGATTAATTTCTATGGAGTTTTGGATGCAGATCCGGGTCCAAAATGACATACAAATATTTGAGGTCAATGGGGATGATTTACTTTTGTTTTTAGATAGTATTTCAAGTTGGAATTCACGTGGATTCGGACTTGAAATACTCATCGTGTAGATGGGGCCTAACAAACCTCTGAGGCCTTCACAAAAAAGCTGCAGTTATACTAAGAATAAATCACATACAGATGTACTATAGTTACAAATGAGGTGACTTATGAATGCAATTGGCCACAATAAATGGGCCTCATTTATGAAAACTGTCTAGCAGTAAGATTTTGTTGCCCATAGCAACCAATCAGAGCTCAGCTTTCATTTCATATAGAGCTCTGGAAAAATAAAAGCTCAACTGATTGGTTGTTATGTGCAACAAAGAAAGTCTTACTGCTAGACAGTTTTCAGAAATGAGGAATACTGTATTTTATTTAGGGGTATCAGAATACAGGGGACCAAATACATATGCACTCCATGCTTTCAGTTTTTTAATTTGCAAAAATTTGGAAAAACACATATCATTTTCTTTATACTTCACAAATACTTGCTGCTTTGTGTTGCTCTATCAGATAAAATACATTTAAGTTTGTGGCTGTAACATTTAAAAACAAGGAACAGTTCAAGGGATAGAAATACTTTTGCAACTCACTTTATATAACGAACATGAACAGCTATACTTCTCACTTCATGATGTACATATATATCAGGGGTTCCAAAACTCCAGTCCTCACGCCCCACCAACAGGTTATGTTTTCAGGATATCCCACAGAATGCACTGACAATAATAAAATCACCTGTGCAGCATAATTAAATCACGTGTGCACTGCTAAGGAAAGCCAGAAAACATGACCTGTTGGTGGTACGTGAGGACTGGAGTTTGGGAATCCCTGATATATATTATAATGATCTCATGGATACTAGCACTGTATGAAATCAGCAGTAGGAGCGCCACTGATACACATGATTCTGATCTGATCAATAGTGGCCCCAGCATCTAAGAGAATAGAGAATAGATAGAGGTGGCCTGATGAAGCACCAGAGCTTACCTGTGACATTAGGGTTTTCTATGTTGTCTGTTCTTATCGCTAAACAAAGGGCACTGAAAAGCATTGAAAATGTTGATATAACATTATGTGCTATATCTCTACTAGGGCCTGCCAGAGGCAAGACCTAGTACGATGCCTGAAAGCTTTAGTTATTATACTAACGATCAAGAAGTCAGATCCCCTAGTGGGACAATAAAAATAAACTTAAAGGTTTCATAAAATAGTAAATATTTTTTAATTATTCAACATGAAATTGGCTTTTTCCCTTTACACAGTGCTCTGTTATGTAAAATAGCAAAACAATATAAAAAAAACACACATAAATGGTATCTTCGCATCTCTAATGACCTGAACTATAACATTGAAATGTTATTTAACAAGTACACTGAACGTTATACAAAAATAAAGAAAACTCAGAGCAGAACTGTGTTTTTCACTGCGTCTTTAAACTCTAACCCTGAAAAAAAAACAAAATAAAAAGTGATCAAAAAGTTGTACTAACCTCATATTGTTTCAGTGAACACTAAGGGTATGTTCACTCGATGTACTGCGTTGATAATCGCGTACTCCCGAGGCGCGGGGGGGAAGGGGTGGGCGGCCACGCATTACGCGTAATCACCGCAAGTAATTGACATGTCACTTATCTCTCCACGCGTACAATATGATCGTATTGTGTGAGCGGGGAGAGGAGGCGTAATCCATACTTCTGTATGAAAGCTATGGATTACCGTACTTATGGGGCGCATTTCCCCACGTATTAAGCGCAGTACACCGTGAAATGCGCCCCAAAATAAGCAGTGTGAACATACCATAAAGCTTCATCTTGTAAAAAGCCAGCTCTCACACAGCTCTATTGAAAAAAAAAAGTCTTGGATATTAGATTATGGCAATACAAAGACAAATTATTTTTTCTTGTGGAAATGTGTTTTGATTGTTCAAAAGTAGTAAAACATAAAAAAATTATATTAATTTGGTATTGCAGTAATTTTATTGACCGACAGCATAAAATTAACATGTCATTCATACCATATTGTGAATGGTGTAAAAACGAAGCCCAAAAAACAAAGACAGAAAACACAGAATTTTTGTTTTATTTCATTCCTTCCAAAAAAAAGAGTAACAAAAGATTTTCGATATATTATCGGTGAAAAATGCAAAAAGCTGCAGCTCTTAAAATGCAGTATAATATGAATGAACGAAAAAATGTCCTCAAAGTAGCTGCTGCCTTAAGTGGTTAGGGTCATTGCTAAAGGTCCCATACTTGTAAATTTTGCATTAATTTAACAGCTTGAAAAAGGGATTCTTCAAATATATGCTGCAACTGTTATTTATTCTGGGGCATACACAGATACAACATTAAAATAATATACAGTACATGGAATTTAAAAAAAAACAAGAATATGAGTTTAGAATGCTGTCACCTTAATTTCACTGGATTTTAGAGACTTTAATAACAGTTGTAGGTGATGTTTTATCTGAGAAATTACACCTATGGGAGCTCAGCATTTGCTGTCAATGTATGAATTATGTGAGATATGCATGGATTGTGGATTAAGCACCATGAAGTGATTATCAGTAGTGTTGAGCGAGTGCGTTGGCTATCGAGATCGATCGATAGTCGATAGTCGGCCGCTATCGATAAGGTTTTTCGATAGTGAGCGTCGATTGTGAGCGTCTATGGGAGAGCAACAACACCTTCATTATTACACCCAAACAAGGCTGGAGAAGCTGAAAGTAACATCCACAACAGTCAAATGGATACGTGCTACATCTTAGGCAACACACTTAGGTTATAAAAGTCACAGAACCTTTCAATTCACCTGTGGTGAATATAGAATTGCTGTTTTAAGATTTACGTAGATGCTGCGTCAATGAACAGTGCTGGGTGCGCAAAAGTCAAAAAACACGTAACTGTGATGTTTTCGTACGATACACGGTATTTTTGGCAACAAACAACCTGTGCTGACTACCAAGATGCTGGATTGTAATTTAACTGCAAGGTGGATATATCAACAGTCACAGGTGTAATGGGTAAAATTGAAAATGAACACCTATCTGAAATGTATACTGATAATAAAAGTGGAGTTTTGCAGCTAACAAAGAGACCTGCAGTTACTAGAAATGATGTTTATCCAATATAAGTTCAGGCTGCCCAATATCCAGGAAATATTTCAATAGCAAACTGTTAATAATAAAGATATTCCACTACAATGTCTACACACTTTATCCAGTGTTCTTTATAGATAGAGCTTGTTTGTGTTCGCCCGCGGCCCCGCCCCCCCCCGCTCCCACCGCCGTGAATTTACAGCGGTAGATGCTGCTTTAAAATTCTCTAGCTAACTACATAAAATCTTCAAATCTCTAATCTAACTAAATTGGAAGGATCATAGCTAATAGTAGAGGTTTCTCTGTGCAGAAATAGATTAATTTCGCTGAGCTGTTTGGCCACAGGCAGAGCGCAGGTCCTATCCCTATGAGACGCTGAGAGACACTGAGGCTGAAACAGGAAACGCTGTTCTATGTAAACCGAGGTCATGTGATTTTTCCAGCCAATCGCAACCATACACATCCCAGTCATGACGTCGCACACACATCTCACCCTGCTCTATTCTGTAATCTGATTTGATGGCGCCAAAATTACAGGAAGTGCCGAAAAGGCGCGATCTTAATAGATGATGCACAGATTTTAACCTTAATTATCGCATGATCTGGAAATTTCGATCACCATAAAAACCTTGCCGATTTCAACTTTGTCGATAAAAATCGCTCAACACTAATTATCAGTGCTGGAAAACTGCAAACTCGTTACTATGACAGGCAGAAAAGAAGACGACATTTCAAAAATGGAGAAAATGTAGAAATGTTCACATTATGGCTAATATAAAATATGTTTTGTTTTGCTTAAAGGGATATTCACATTTTATTGATTAGCTTCAAACATGTAGGAAAAGGTAAATAAAGATGATTACCAAATACATTGCTGTTCAGATTTTGCTTCCCTTTCAAAGTGAAAGCTAATATTATTCATGTTGATAAAAAAGTTCCCCTGGTTATCAACCCCCTTCTTTTCTTTCGGGGGCCTAGAAAAAAAGGCAAAAAAATTGGTGATTTCATTCCCTGCTGTTTGTTATCAGCAGCACAGGAGCTTGTTTATCAATGTTACCAATAAACTTTAACCTCTTAGAGCTCTGTAGTCTTGTGCAGTTTAGAACCTCCACCATTTAAGTCCATCTAAAGGCCAGCTACAAAAAAACAGATTGTATGTAGTACTGTATAGCCCCCATCCAACCCTTTTTAAAAGGGGAAAAGGTTGGAGCCTAAGCGGGCTATGAAGGCAGGCTCGGAAACAGCATGGTGAGAACAACCCTCTAACTATTTTTTTGAACTACGGCAGCAGAAAGTACGCCATTCTTCACTACTTAAGTTAAAATTTGGAATTTTAAAATTTAAACCTTTATGAGGATGATTAAGTTATGTACGGAGGAATTTGGTTATTAAATAAAATCAGTATAAGCACAGACAGAAAAATCGCACCCAAATCAGGGTTTGAAAAACAGGTCCCCTTTTTTAGCTAGTGATCGGCTACAGCAGTCACATGATTATGGTGAGAAGGTTTAGGAAGTGTAGAGACCGGCGTGATATAGGAGATATTCTGAATGGGAGTGGAGGTCGATTGGCGAGTTATGATTTCTTGTTATTTAACATAATTTTCCTCTGGCTGAGGAACCCCTTTAACTATACTACAATTTCCAACATTTTCATAAAACAAATCCTCCCCACTAAACAGAAGCGTCACAAAGACATGATCAAAAATTAAATGGGACCTTTTTCTTTAAATGTGGAAAAAAAAACAGCTTACATGGGTTTCCGTAAGCCAAGGCTTCATCAGAAAAATTTTTCATTCGAGAAGTATTGGCAGTCCATTCGGAAAGACACGTCCATTCATCAAAAGATCAAGGGACAGGGAACTTTTTTTCAGGCTTTTTTGGTTTTTTGACTGACTTTGATTTGGTTTGGGTGGAGGTAAATCCTGTTGTTATCAAATTTGTTTGCATTGACTTTACAGATGGAAATGTTGGAAAATGAAAGAAATCCGTGTCAGTTCAAAATATGTCACAAATTGCAGTATTTGAAGGAAATTGAAATGCTCTATTTCTACGTTAACCTAATGTGCCATGACATTTGTTAAAAAGAATGTTGAAAAATGAAGCGTATCAACATCAATTGAAAATAAGCCATAGATTAGACTGATATCAGGTTGCGGGGTCTCTGAAGCGCTGAAAAATTTGCCTGCTTAAAAACATATATGAAGTCAGTGTTGAGTTTATTGAAAAAAGGGGAATATACTGTAGAGTGGAAGAAAATATAAGGGTGACAATTTAAGAAAAAAAAGGTTTGTTTTCTTTATTTTTTACATAGAGAGCCAATTCCCCCATCTTAAATGGAAAAGCTGTTCCCAAAAAAAAAACCCCTTTGACAGCTTGGCCTTTTTTAAAAGGGAAAAAAAAACTTTTTTATTTATGGGGGAAAACCCCCTTAGATGCAAGTGTCAGCTGTAGTCTGGAAGAACTGTTTCACATCTGGTGAGGACCATCTTCTAAAATCGTAACAGGTCATGTTTTCATTTCCTTGACCTCTTGAACACAATTAATTGTATTTATAAACTCGTGTGCTAGAACCTGCATATCCCATCATCTTCATGGATTCTCAGATTGTGCCACGTTTACCTTCTTAAACCACTGGGGCTCAGTCGATTTTCTAGGTTGTCTCCTTGTCATGATCCTCTTTTTGCAGTTGAGAAAATCATCAGTGTCAGTGTTGGGTTTTGAGGCTGGGAAGTTTTCCCTAAAAGACATTTGGGAACTAGTGAAAATTTTGTTCCTGCTTTTTTATTTTAAGGTTCTTCTCTTAAAGATCTGCTTTTCTTCACAAAGCCATCATGCTGCTTTTTGTCTTCTTTGCCACCCAGTATGGTGAATGCTGCATCTCACTGGGTCTTTCCAGTGGCAAACCCCATCATTGCCCACCTGGTTCGCCTTAAGATGCATGTGCATTAGTTGTTGCATATTTTTTAAGTGCAGGTGTGCACCATTCTTTTCCCTAACCCCCTTTGCCAGTCCTATTCCATAGCGACCAATTACACCCCCTTTTCTGAATTTTGTATCCATTAGTGAAATAAAAAACTAAAAGTATTATTGTAAAAAGGACTCCTAGGTTCTCACCCAACTCATCGTTTTCTCATCATTCTCTACGTCTGTTGCCTGTCCTGACCTTCTGCCTATTACTTATGATGACTGAAATGCACTTGTTCTGATTATGTGTTTATATAGCTGTCTTCTGTTTACCTTACGTATGACTAAGAAAATCAGCTGCCCCTAAAGAGGTAATTGATGGAAGTGCCTTGGGGTTCCTGAAGAAGCCCAGATCTATACAGGAGCTAAATGAATAAAATTGGTGCATTTAACAATAGTGATTCAAAAAAATCTTCATGGCATCTTAAGGGTTCAGAGATGTCAGATTCCTTCTGCAAAGTGTGTGCAGCAAAAAAGGCATCAAATGTTGTTTCCCAATAAAGCGTAGCAATTCTGGTAGAGACTGTGTCCACACCCTCAAGTACCAAGGATTGTTTTTTTGTTTACAGCAAAAAAGGGTGAAACTGGGAGATAGACATTTATAAAATAAATCTGTATTTGGATGTACTGAAAATTTGCATTCATTCCATTGACAACATACAGTTTATTACTTATCAGTTGCAAGAATGCAACATGTTAAATCTAAGAGATGCATGGTTAATAAAACCAATTATTCTCTTTATTATACATTATGGGGTTGTTTCTGAAGTGATCAACTCAAGGGCTGAATTGCTTCAAGCGTTTTGTATTGGGAGATGAATGTAAACTTTTGTTGATATTGTCTTCATATTTGTTTTATCGTTTTTTTTAAGCATAGCAAACAGAAACCAGAGGGTACCAGGAAAAGAAAATTGCAGTAGAGCGACCAAGTTTCTGTAAGACATAAAACACATATTTGTGAGTAACATAGGGAGTCATTATGATGAAATTGAGTGAAGCACAACATTTTACTTTGTTCTTAACATTCTTTTCAGAAATGTTATGGAAGGGCATGCAATTTCCTGCCCTGAGAAGCTTTTAATGTTGTGAAATGGACCACCACTTTATTTATTACATATGCTCAGGCATAATCAAGTATAACAGTTGCACCAGTAAAAACATTTATGAAGTCCATAAGCCTTTAGTTAAAATTTTTCACCATGAAGACTGATTACTTGTGAGTTAGGCTGGTTCATATGGCGTTTTGGACCTTTGTTGTGGGTATACATCGGGAAATCTGAAAAAGATATAATGATGGATCCTGTAAAGAGGGGTGTTAAAAACTGTTTTTTCCCGGGGGCCCCCTTTAGCTCACGGGGTCCCTTAAAGGGCCCAAAAAAAGGCCGCATAATTTTAAAAACCTTTTAGGTAGGTTAGTGGCTTTTAAAGCCCTGTAGATGCCCGTTATTTGCCTGTAGGTAGATAGGTATTTTGCCCCTTTTAGCCAGATTTAATATGCCCTCTGCAGCCAGGTAAAAATGCCCCCCTATAGAAAGGGGATGCCCCCCTAACCCCCCCGGTTGCCCGGGGAGATGCCCCTTTGTCCCCAGTAGCCATGTAGATGCCCCATTAGTCGCGTAGCCCGGAGATGCCCCTTCCCAGTAGCCAGCAGATGCCCCAAGTCCCCCCAGTAGCCCCTGAGATGGCCCCCCTAGTCCCGTGCCCGGGGAAAAAGCCCCATGTCCCCAGTGCAGAGATGCCCCATAGTCCCCCGTAGCCTTAGATGCCCCCTAGTCCCCCAGTAGCCGGGATGCCCATAGTCCCCCAGTAGCAGGCAGGTGCCCATAGTCCCCCCGTGCCAGGCAGATGCCCATAGTCCCCCCGTAGCCTTTCAGTGCCCCATAGTCCCCAGTAGCCAGGATCCCATATCCCCCAGTAGCAGGCAGATGCCCATATCCCCGAGCCCGGAAGGCCCCATAGTCCCCCCGTAGCCCGAGATGCCATAGTCCCAGTAGCCCGGGGAGATGCCCCTGTCCCCGTAGCCAGCAGATTCCCCCTAGTCCCCCCGTGCCAGGCAGATCCCATAGCCCCCGTAAAGGGGAGATGCCCCCTAGTCCCCCCGTAGCCGGGAGATGCCCCTAGTCCCCCCAGTAGCCAGCAGATGCCCCCTAGCCCCAGTAGCCAAAGGATGCCCATAGTCCCCCGTGCCAAGATGCCCATAGGGGGGGCCCCCAGTAGCCGGGGAGTACCCATAGTCCCAGTACCGGGGGATGCCCCCTAGTCCCCAGAGCCAGGCAGATGCCCATGTCCCCGTAGCCAGGGGAGATGCCCATAGTCCCCCAGTAGCCAGCAGAGCCCAAGTCCCCAGTAGCATGGATCCCCATAGTCCCCCGTAGCCCGGCAGATGCCCCTAGTCCCCCCGTGCCATGTAGATGCCCTTTTCCCCCCCGGAGCCCCAAGATGCCCCCGTCCCCAGTGCCAGGGCAGTGCCCCTGGGCCCCCAGTAGCCAACCCCGTGCCCCAATGGGCCCCCGTAGCCAGGCAGATTGCCCCAGTAGCCACAGATGCCCCCTGGTCCCCCGTAGCCGGGAGATGCCCCATAGCCCCAACAGATGCCCTGGGCCCAGTGCCAACAGATGCCCATAGGGCCCCAGTAGCCAGGCAGATGCCCCTGGGCCCCAAGTAGCCAGGCGATCCCCTTTGCCCCCCAACAGGGGCCCCCTGGGCCCAGTAGCCGGCAGATGCCCCATGTCCCCAGTAGCCAGGCGATGCCCAAGGGCCCCCAGTAGCCTTAAAATGCCCATGGGCCCCATAGCGGCAGGCCCCATAGCCCCCAGTAGAGGAGAGCCCCAATAGCCCCAGTGCCCCAGGCCCCCTTCGTAGCCCGGAGATGCCCCCCAGTAGCCACAGATGCCCCCTGGGCCCCCCAGTAGCCAGGCAGATGCCCCAGTTTTTTAAAAAATATTCCCCTGTTCCGTTTAGCCAGGGCGTTGGGGGCATTGAACCCGGTGCCAGCCCCCTTTTGCCCACCCCGTCCCAAGGTCCCCGGGGGAAGGGCCCAGGAAACCCAGGTTCCCCTGAGAAAAACGGGCCGAGCCCCCCGAAGCCCAAAATCCGTCCCCAGAGGCAATACAAAGGGTGGGGGGAGGGAAAAAGTTCCCCTGCCCTCCCGTACAAAGGAATGACCCAGGCTTTGGGGGGAAAAAAACCCGGGGAGAAGTGCCTCAAAGCCCGGGCGGGGGGCCCCCGTTAGACAGGGAAAGCCTTTAACCCTGTGCCAGATTTTTCCCAATTGTCGGTTTTTTTAAATGCAAAAGCAAAAATAAAGGGATTCCTTTTTGGTTTTTCCAATAAAGGGCAAGCCCTCCATGGGTCCACCAGTTAGCAGAGATCCCAAACTTTTAAAACTTCAGGTTTAAAAAAAACAGTCCCATTTTCCCCCAGTTTTCCGCGGGTTTTTCCAGGGGGGGCCCCCCAAAAGGGAGCAAAATGCCCCCCATAAACCAAGGGGCCCCCGTAAAACCCCAAATAGCCAAACAAAGATGCCCCAGGGTTCCCTGCCGGAAAATGCACCCGTTTAGGGCCCCGGGGGGGGGGTTTTCCCAGTAGCCCCTCAAAATTAAACTTTTAGATGGCAGATAGCCTTTTTTTTGGCAGATTCCCATTTGGGGGCCCCTTTCAGTTTGCCAGGGGCCCCCTATTTTAAATTTTTTGCAGCTACCTACCCCCCCTTTTTGTTGTTTTTCGGTTTTGGTTCCCCTTCTTAAACTTTTTTGTAAAGGTGAAGGGCCAGGTGAAAAAATTGCCGTTAGAAAAGAAAAAAAGTTTCCCCGTGAAATTTTGCAGAGAAATTTTTTTGCAGAGCCCAGGTTCCCCGGGGGCGTGAAAAAAAAAAAGCGCCGGGTAAATTTGGGGAAAAATTTTTTTGTAAAGCCCCCCCCCAAAAGGCGTTTTAAATTAAAAAGGAAAGTTAGGGGGGAGGGGAAAAATCTCCTGTTTTTGGTACTATAATGAAAAAATTGCTTGGGACGGACGAGGGAAAAACCCTTCCCCCGGGGGGTTTAAAACCGGGGGGGGGAAAAACAAGGGGGGCGAATTTTTTGGGGGGTGTGACACGGGGTTGGTTGTTAAGGAAAACCTGAAAAAGGGGGTTTAAACATAAAAAATTTTTCAATTTTAAAATTATTTGGGGTTGGGTTTTGCATTAAAAACTGTTAAGAAGATTAAAATCTCATGTGAGGCTGTAATTAGAAAAAATAAAGTTTTAGTAGCTGCATTAATGATAGAGCAGTTCTGTATTGACTAGACATACCTGCCCACACCACTACCACCAATGGTTCATCTGGTGACAACAGTGGCTGATGCATAGCTCTCTCCTTGACGTCTCCAGTATCAGAGTGAATCGTCTTTCATCACTGTCCAGTACAGATGACCAATAGTCCCACCACCAGTGTAGATGCTCTCTGACCCATGCATGATGATGATGCCCATGACTGGTGGTGTGGTCAGGTACCCTTGCTAATTATTTAGCATGCAGACCACACTGATGTAAATGGTTACAAATGGTCTGACATGACAGTTACCTTTCACCTCCCTTAAATGTAGCTGGAGTTGTGTGTCATTCATCATCCGGTTTCAAAGGGCATGGTTTACAATGAAGCGGCCATCAGTGTCTGATGGAGCCAGAGGACGTTCACTTCTTTGCCTTTCTGTGACTCTTCCAAAAGCCAAATGTCCCTAACTTTTTGTGAGTAGTGTACATATACAGTCCTAGGCAAAGGTTTTAGCAGGTATGTAATTTAAGAATGGTTAAAGTTAATAGTTTATTATCAATTAACAAATTCAAAGTGAATGAACAATAAGAAATCTGAATCACTTCAATATTTGGTGTTACCATCTTTGATTTTGGAGTCCTGGACGGGATTGTAGTCCTGATGTGAAGATCATCAAATCGGTCTGGGAATTAATAAAGAGACAGAACTATTTAAACAAGCTTATATCAATTGAAAATCTATGGTCAGTTCTCTTTCAAAAACTGCATGTAAGTGTACACAGAGACAGAGAAATTATGTAGTGGAATATGTGACAGAGAGACTTCAGGCAGTCGCATGTTTCTGCCACTAGGCGGAGCAGAGCAAGATTACAGCAAGAAACACGCCAACAAGGTTAGCCAGTCATGTTGTCAGCTGCAGTAAGCAGTTGGGAGGGGTGTATAATTAGTTTGGATGTTCTGGGTCGGCTCTTATTGGGAGTAGACAACGTGTTGGGTGGGTATCTACTCCCCTTGCTCCAGGACAGGTTTTATAAAAAGCCTGGTCCTACAGGAAGACAGGGGACGTGGTCTGCTACCTGCAGCTTGGAGTGACAGTGGAGCTGAAGAGAGGTTCTGGCCCCAGAGGCTTTAGAGAAGCCAGAACCCAGCAGGAGACTGGATAAACATGTTTTGTGGTGATAGGCCATGTCTAATGATAGACTGTGTCTGTACTAATGTGTATTTATTGTCTAGACGGCCTGAAGATTATATTTATTGTATTTTCCTGTGACTCAATTATGCTGGCTGTCAGAAAGTTGGTGCACCCATACCATTTACAAAAGACAGTGATCCTGTCAGCTGATGACCCTGGGCCGATCCAAGATGGTGGCCAAATGTGAGTGAAACACTTCAGGATAGATTTCATATATATATATATTTTATATATATATATATAATATATATTATATATATATTATATATATATATATATATATATATATATATATATTTATATTTATGCAGAAAAATTTGCAGCACTATGGTATGTTATCCAAATATGAAAAAAGTAATTTATTATGTGGTAATAAATTCACTTTTTTCATTTTGGATACACTACCTTTGATTTGCTGAAAATTTTTTTCAAAATTTATAAAAAATGTTGATTTTCCCTGCCAGGAGCTAAATTTTTTTGCGGGGCCCCCCTGAATATTTTTAAATTGAAGGAAGTGCCGCTGGTTTTCCGTGGACAAAAATTATATATAAATTTTAAAATTTATTTATTATTTATATATTATATATTTATATATATAAAAAAATCGGGGAAAAAATTTAAGAGCCACTGAAAAGTTTTTAAAAAATTCAGATCTTACAGTCTGACACCCCTTTCCATTCCAGTGTTAGTTGAAATTCGAACTAAAGAAACACCTCTTTTCAAACTTAATGTGCTTCTGATTAGGTGTTAAACCTAAAAACCCAAATCTTATTTGGGTGAAGGAAAGTTAAAAAAAAAAAATGCTGTGGTTTTTTCTAAACCTCTTGCAATAGGACAAGTGGATGGGGCCCCCCCAAAAAAGTGCTAGGAATAGGCCAAAAGGAAAAATTTTAATGAAAAAAAAAAAAGTTTTTCCATGCCAAAGGAGTTGAAAGGGGTCTTCCTGACTTTTAAAAAATTTTTATTATTGTCCTAAAGAAAAATGAAATTTTTTTCTTTGCATTATTTGGGTCCGACAAACACTGTTCTTTTTTATTACTTGAAGATTTTTCCCTTTACTGCAAATAAATACAAATTTTTTTGGGTTTTTATTTTGGGGGAATTTTTTGGGCCCGTAGTTTATATAAAAAAATAAAAAATGTACATTTTTCTCAAAAAAAACATTAAAAAGAATAAAAAAAATCAGGGGAAAAAGGGAAAAAAATTTGGGAGTGGTCTCCCAAATTTTTTTCCCGAGCTGGGTGTATTATAAATTTTTTATTTTGGCCCAAAAATAATTCATCCCGGTTTAAAGCTAATTTACCTTAAAAAGGGTTTAAAGGGTATATTAAAAATTCCCTTTCATGTGGGGAAATTTATATATATATAAAATAATATATTTTTATATATATATATATAAAATTTTTATATATATATATATAAAATATCTCTTGTAATATTATTTAAAATTTTTTTTATATTTATATATATAAAATGTATATATAGTTGAAGCCAGAAGTTACAAAAACACCAAATAAAAAGGGGCATATAAACTGTTTTTACTACTTTTGCATGAAATCAGAATAAATTTAAACCTTTTTGTTTAAAATTTCATGAGGGTTATATGCCCCTGTGT
>JAODAL010029637.1:0-51298 GCA_025379985.1 Phyllomedusa bahiana
TAGGTTTGGCCTTTTTACAAAAAACATATCATTTTGCAATGTGACCAAAAAGTTTGATTTTGGTTTCATCTGAGCAGAGCACCTTCTTCCATATGTTTGGTGTCTCCCAGGTGGCTTGTGGCAAACTTTAAATGAGTCTTTTTATGGATATCTGTGAGAAATGGCTTCCTTCTTGCCAGTCTTTCATAAAGGCCAGATTTGTGCAGTGTACGACTGATTGTTGTCCTATGGACAGACTCTCCCACCTCGTTGTAGATCGCTGCAGTTCATCGAGAGTGATCATGGGCCTCTTGGCTACATCTCTGATCAGTCTTCTCCTTGTTTGAGATGAAAGTTTAGAGGGACGGCCGGGTCTTGGTAGATTTGCAGTGGTCTGATACTCCTTCCATTTCAATATGATCGCTTGCACAGTGCTCCTTGGGATGTTTAAAGTTTGGGAAATCTTTTTGTATCCAAAGCCGGCTTTAAACTTCTCCACAACAGTATCACGGCCCTGCCTGGTGTGTTACTTGGTCTTCATGATGCTCTCTGTGCTTTAAACAGAACCCTCAGACTATCACAGAGCAGGTGCATTTATATGGAGACTTGATTACACACAGGTGGATTATATTTATTATCATCAATCATTTAGGACAACATTGAATCATTCAGAGATCCTCACTGAACTTCTGGAGTGAGTTTGCTGCACTGAAAGTAAAGGGGCTAAATAATATTGCACGCCCCACTTTTCAGTTTATTATTTGTTTTAAAAAGTTTAAATTAACCAATAAATTTCGTTGCACTTCATAATTGTGTCCCACTTGTTGTTGATTCTTCACCTAAAAATTAACATTTTATATATTTATGTTTGAAGCCTGAAATGTGGCAAAAGGTAGAAAAGTTCAAGGGGGCCGAATACTTTCCCAAGTCAATGTATATAACGTGGTCATGTGATTTTAGCAACCATTGAGAGCCTAACACCTCAGTGATGACGTTTTTGACACTGATTCTGCACTGATTCGATGGCCACCAAAAGTGCAGAAAGGTATTGAATACTATTAAAATGGCATGTGGAATGCCTCTCGAACATTTACTCGAACGAAAAGTAAAATGTTCAGTTTGAGTTTGAGAAATCAAGATGTTCGACTCGAACTTAACTTTTCTCAAATGGTTCGATCAACACTATTCAAGAATACAAGTTACCTATATTAGACGTAACCCAACTGCAATCTAGTGATTAGTGGAAATTGTCAAAAGTTTTAATACACTATTTTTTAGACTATCCTTTAAATATCCAGGTATTCTGACTCTGTGGACCAACAGATGCAGATGAACATCAGCCGAGGAACTGGTCTAGTGATCCTATACTTGCAGTGATTAAGTAAGAAACTCTAGCCTGTGCACTTTAGGTATCCTGTAAAAGATGAGAGTAAAGGGATATTCAACTCGCATATATTTCATATGTTTGACACTCAAAATATCTAACCACAAACCCTAATTCAGGAGTATCTCTAAGTAAATTTAATTCTAGGTATGGTCTTTATATTGCCTAAGATGCCTGATAATGGTCTTGCATACAACCCTTGGAAAAAACAATCCCTAATCTAATTACCTATGCCCTTTACCTTCATCCCATCGTTCTTCTACCCTTGGTTGAACTTGATGAACATATATATTTTATCAACCATATTAATTAACCACTACTGCTCCCCTTTCTCAGTTCTACTGACTATTATCTTGCAAATCATTAAAAGCTTTATGTTGTTTAATTTAAAGGGGTTGCCCGGTTCCCCAAAAAAAATAATAAAATACTAAGCTCCTGGTGCCCCATTTAAAAAAAAAAAGCCCATCAACATGGGACCCTCCTTGAAGGGACTGCAGGGACCTACCACTCGCCCACTGGTTGCTGAGAGAAGAGCTTGGGACCGACCAGGGGATAAATGAATTACCACCGTTCAAGAGGCGTGCTGGGCCTCTAATTTGGGCTCCCCCACGTGGGGTGATAGTCCCCCACTACGGCTGTGACTCCCCCTCAACAGGGGCAGGACAGTCCCACTGAGGAATTGGAGTCAGTTAGTAATTTTGTGAAATACATTAATGATAATATGGGCCTAAAATTCACTCATGAGCACAAGTTACATTCGATAAATTATGTAGACGTTACTTTGGTGGGAGTTGTTGAAAAGAATATACAGGTGAAACCATTCCGCAAAGACATGTATAGAAATTCCATTTGGAGAGCCAATTCTTGCCATGCTAGACACATAACACGGAACATTCCAGTAGGGGCGATAATAAGAATCAAGTATAATTGTTCTCAGAAAGAAGAATTTCTACTAGAACAAAATCGATTGAGGGATAGGCTAATAAAGCGAGGGTATACTCCCAATGACCTGGATAGGGCCATTAGTAAAGTTGAGAACATGGAAAGGTCAGAGTTATTCACAAAGAAACGTAAAAATAATGATCTAAATAACAATACAATTAAATTCTCAACAAACTATAGTCGGCATTATAATCAGATAGTGAACATCATCAAAATCCACTTACCCATACTTTACATAAATCAACATGTGAAAAAATTATTACAAGATAATGTTCGTTTCATATCACGGAGGGCACCCACTATTGGTTCTATGATTTCCCCCCAGCTTATTTACCTCTAACATTCAAAGTGAAACTAACTGGCTACATGTTACAGGTTGCTTTGGTTGTGGACATAAAATTTGTTTAACATGCAAACATATAGTGAAAACTGACACTTTCATTTCATTTAGCAACAACAGAAGTTTCAAAATTAAATCCTACGTAAATTGCAACACCAAGTATGTCGTTTACTTGGTGAATTGCAATGCATGTAGAGAACAGTACGTCGGTTGTACTACGGGACCACTGAAAACCCGAATACGTAGACATCTATTAGATACACATAAAACCGAATTGTTTAAGTGTTCAGCTGTATCTAAACACTTTTCACAAAAACACCATGGCAATTTGAGTTCGTTATCGGTTATTGGTATAGAAAAGGTACGCAATTCACCTAGAGGTGGAGATTTACACAAAAAATTATTAGCTAGAGAAGCATGGTGGATCTTTGCCTTAGATACACGTACCCCAAACGGCATGAACATATGCCAAGACATACAATACCATTATTAGGGAGATCAGGTAACTCAAATTGCAGCCAGTAGGTGCATATGTTTGTTAGTATTTCTATTTGGGGGATAGAAGGGGTTAATGAGATCATATGTTTTTAATTGTGTTGTCTATTTAAATGAGTATGAGCGGAGATGACATCAGCATGAGTAAGGGTCATGTGACCTGAAACGCGTCGGTCTTGGCCATCTACCATCGAGCCCATACTGGTGTCTACCTGTGTTTGTACTTAACAGCGAACAGTGCTGTCGATTTTAAAGACTGTGAAATAAAGAGAATATATGCCAATTTTAAAGAAGGTTCCGACTGCAGCTTTTCCTCCATCCAGCAAGTGCTGATCTACGATTTTCTGATTTACGTTGAAAACCAAGGGTGCCACCTAGGATCGTGCACTGCTACAAGTCTGGAAGTGGTTTTGGTTCCACGCCCAAAGAGGTGAGCTGTTTATTCCTTCATTGGATTTGTCAGGACAGTCCCACACTCCGACAAAGTAATGAACTTTCACCCTTAGGCTTGCCCTCCCCAGACGCTGCGCTTCAAGCCTTAGCATCCCACCCAGAACTGCAAGCGTTATTGTCTCTCCTTCCATCAAAATCGGACGTTCAACAATTGGGCCGGGACCTAAGGCAAGATTGGCGCCAGGATCTGCAGCCGGTCCAGGCAGCTGTAGAGGAGCTGCAACAGAAATGTCAACACTTGGAGAATACTCAGGACTCTACAACCACTGCTATAGCAAATCTCCAAACATCGCTGGCCGACCAGATTGAGCATCACAATCATCTAGTGTCTCAGCTGGATGACCTTGAGAACCGCAATCGACACAACCGCAACCGCAATAGTGCTCTCCTGCAGTATTTGAGAACTCCCTTCTGTGTGCTCTTTCACACTTATGAATGCACACTTTGAGGGTTACATCCCTTAATGTTAAGGGACTAAATTTGCCTGAAAAACAGTCAAAACTTTTCTACCACCTGCACAAGTTAAAATCTCACATTCTATGCCTGCAGGAGACTCATTCAGGAACGGTTTTTGAGGAGCAAATACTACCCTGCCTGGTACCATAGCAGTAACCCTGCTCAGAAAACAAAAGGAGTGGCAATCCTGATTCATAGATCCTTACCTTTCCTGGTGCTTGACACCTATGTGGACGATGAAGCGAGAGCGGTTTTCATAAAATGTAGTTTCCAAGGTCACACCTATACCATTGCGAATGTTTATGTGCCTAATACAGGCCAGATACCCTTTCTCACCAGGGTATTAGATGAGCTGACATGCTTCGCTCAAGGTCAAATAGTACTATGTGGTGATTTTAACCTAGCTCTGCATCCCATCCTTGACACATCAAATGGACGATCCTCTGTCTCCCACCATGTACTTAATAAGCTTAAAAGTTTGCTACATGGTTTACAGCTCTCAGACGTCTGGCGTATCATGCACCCTGGTGAGAGGGATTACACTTTCTTCTCTAACCCCCACAAATTATATAGTTGTATTGATTATATCCTCACCCAGCACTCTCTCCTCCCCTTTGTAGTAGACACTAAGATAGATGTGATGCTCCACTCCGATCACGTACCCGGAACACTGCGACCTCGATTTGCCGCACTTCGAGCGCCCGCCATTTACCTGGAAGCTTAATGAGTCCCTTTTGCAAGAAGCTCTTTGCGTACAAGAGCTTCAAGCCTCCATCACAGACTTTAAGGATCATCACAAAGAGGACCAAACGACTTCTCAGATCCAGTGGGAGGCATTGAAGTGCGTCATGGGAGGGGTGTTGATAAAGCATGGTGCACGATTAAAATGTGAAGCTGCAAGCAGGCTCCAATCGCTTCACTCTGCGGAAACCATTCATAAGGTTTTGGGCTCTGAATCGGATCAGAGACTCTTGCTCAAGTTGCGCCATGAAGTTATGGCGCTTATGGAACGTAAGCACAAACGCTATCGACAGATATGTGAGTCGAGATTTTATGAATGGAGCAACAAACCGGGCAGATATTTGGCTAGAGCATTAAGGGAAAAGAGAGCGGCGCTCTTTGTTCCTCAAATTAAAACGGCAGAGGGGCGAATGGTTCACCTGACCGAAGATATATTATTAGCCTTTCACGAATACTACTCGAAACTCTATAACCTTCCTCATTCAGCCCAGCCATCCGCGGGTTGTGGTTCCATTCCCAATCTGCAGGAATACCTGCAGCGCACGGCCCATCCCGCCCTTTCTGATGAGGTGGCTGATTCTTTGGATGCCCCTTTCTCTCCTCAGGAGCTCCAAACGGCTATCACCTCTCTGCCTGCTGGAAAGAGCCCGGGCCCAGATAGCTTTACTGCCAAACTTTATAAAGTACTAAAAGAGGACCTTACCTCCCAAATGCTGCTTAATTTTAACTCAGTTTCCCACTCATCCCCCTTTGCCCCGGATTTCCTCAGAGCTCACATCATAGTCATTTCTAAAGAGGGTAAAGACCCGGCCATGTGCCAGAGTTATCGGCCAATTTCTTTAATCAATACTGATGCCAAAATATTTGCGAAATTAATTGCTTTGCGGCTAAACCCCTTTTTAAGTAGTCGTATCCATCTAGAAAAGTGGGGTTCATCCCCACAAGAAAAGCAAGAGATAACACCCTTAAAACTTTCACCCTAATTAAGCATGCCCGTAAGTCTAAAATCCCGTGCATGCTGCTTTCCTTGGACGCGGAGAAAGCCTTTGACCGGGTTGACTGGTCCTTCCTCTCAGGGGCTCTCTCCACCGCTGGCATAGGTTCGATCCTCCTTGAAAGAATCTTTGCCCTCTATCATCGGCCACAAGCTCAGATAAGGGTTAATGGGTCACTTTCCGCTCCGTTTTCCATCCGCAATGGTACCAGGCAGGGTTGCCCGCTCTCTCCTTTATTGTACGCTCTTGTCCTGGAGCATTTGCTCCCAGACATTCGCATGAATGCCTCCATTCGTGGGATAAGATGTGGCAATCTCACTGCGAAGTGTTCTGCTTTCGCAGATGACTTGTTACTTTATATCACGGAGCCCTTTACCTCTCTCCCCTCCATCATCCAGGTGCTAAAAAACTTTGGAGCCCTTAGCAATCACAAAGTGAATATGGCCAAAAGTGTGGCTCTAAATATTACCCTTCCACCAGGTGAGGTGGCCAGACTTAAGGAAAATTATTCCTTCTCCTGGGCCTCTTCATCGATTAAATATTTAGGAATTAATATACCGGCAGACCCTGCCAAAATATTTGATCTTAACTTTCCACCCCTTCTGAACTCCATGCGGATCGACCTCTCCAGGTGGGAAAAAAAAGATTTCTCCTGGTTGGGCCGAATCAACATTGTAAAGATGAATATTCTGCCCAGATTATTGTACCTGTTCCAGACTATACCGATTCTCCTTACTAAACCCTTCTTCAGTTTATTGCATAGTCTGATAATGCGTTTTATATGGGCGCAAAAACACCCCACAGTATCCAGAGCTATATTGATGAAACCCAGAGCGGAGGGTGGACTCTTGGTTCCAAATTTCCAGGCTTACTATCTGGCAGCGTTATTGGTCAGAATCCTGGATGGCTTTCATAACTCTCAGAATAAATCCTGGGTTCAAATTGAGACCGAATTGTACAGCTCAGCAACTGCGGCAATCCCCTGGCTTCCTCTGCAGTGGCTCCCCAATAAAAGTCTGATATCCCTCCCTCTCATTGTGCAAACAATAGTGCGAATACTCAGGTCCTTTCCCTCTTCCTTGTCTATCTTGAAATCGGGAGGACCGCTCACCCCTATTACTGAGAATCCTGGAATCCCGGAGGGACTTAGGTCCGTGGGCCTTGGGTTGGGGGGTGATAGGGGATTTGGTATCTGGAGAGATGTGTATAGTGGTGGGACCAGGGGCGTAACTAGAGAAGCCTGGGCCCCATAGCGAACTTTTGGATGGGGCCCCCTAACCACCCCCCTTGCCCACCTCCCTGATCACGAACATTTACCAGGACATGCTGTTAGATAATACAAGGGGTAAATACCTCACCATACATATCACCATCATACTTCTACCAAACAAATCCCACTATACCAAGACCAATATTACCAATAACCCTATTACATAGGAACCTGATTATAGCACCAGAACATGACCACAAAGTGACTGAATAATACCCCTACACTATTACTGATCAGTACACAAAGACCAATAGTACCGCCATATAGTGACCATATAGTGGTATATACCAGTGTACAGAGGCTCTGCAGACTGTATATAACCACCATATAGTGACCATATAGTGGTAGTCACCAGTGTACACAGGCTCTGCAGACTGTATATAACCACCATACAGTGACCATATAGTGGTAGACATCAGATATACAGGTGCTTTGCAAATAGTTTACTTACATTTAGGGCCTCACAGGTGACGTCTTGTCTGAAGAGTCGTTCACTTTCCCGTTTCTTCTCTATTCGGTCCAGACCTCCATGATGACTTGCTCCTTCCACCACTCGTCCCTGTAGAATTTACAACACAAACACCTGAGACTCCTCACTTTTTTATCATTTTCCCAATTGAGTGCCCCCTCCCCTCATGTACAAACTCTCCATTTAAAATGGCCCAAATGGTAAGAATTACTCCCTGGTAATTATGGTGCCCCCCCAGTCGGTATGTAGGTACAACGGGGCCCCCGGGCAGTAGCTTGGCGCCCACCGGGAAGTAGCTAGGGGAGACGTAGGCAGCTTCGGGCCCCCGGGCGGTAGCTTAGGGTTCCCATGTAGATAGAATGGGGGCCCCCTGGAGCTCAGGCCACCCCTGTATGTAGAATAGGGCCCTCTGTAGATTAGGGCCCCCTTATAAGCAGAATAGTCCCCCCCCCCGTAGATTAGGGCCCCCTTGTAGGAAGAATAGTAATTCCCCCCGTAGATTAGAGCCCCCTTGTAGGCAGAATAGTTCCCCCCCCCCCCGTAGTTTAGGGCCCCTTTGTAGGCAGAATAGTCCCCCCTGTAGATTAGGACTCCCCTGTAGGCAAATAGTTCCCCCCAGTCATTAGAGCCCCCTTTAGGCATATTTTCCCCCCCCTCTAGTTATTAGGGCTCCCTGTAGGCATATTTCTCCCCCCCCCTAGTTAATAGGGCCCCCTGTAGGCATATTCCCCCCCCAGTTAATAGGGCCCCCTGTAGGTATATTTCCCCCCCCCAGTAATAGGCCCCTGTAGGTATAGTTCCCCCCCCAAGTAATAGTGCCCCCTGTAGGTATAGGTCCCCCCCCCCCAGTAATATTGCCCCCTGTAGGTATAGTTCCCCCCTAGTAATAGTGCCCCCTGTAGGTATAGTTCCCCCCCAGTAATAGTGCCCCCTGTAGGTATAGTTTCCCCCCCGTAATAGTGCCCCCTGTAGGTATAGTCCCCCCCATAATAGTCCCCCTGTAGTAAAAGTTCCCCCCCAGTAATTACCCCCTGTGGGTTATAGTTTCCCCCCCCATAATTTAGGGCCCCCTGTGGGTATAGTCCCCCCCATAATAGGGCCCCCTGTAGGTAATAGCCCCCCAGAAAATAGGGCCCCTTTAAAGGTATACCCCCCCCCCAGTAATAGGGCCCCTGAAGGTAAGCCCCCCCCAGTAATGGGGCCCCCTTGTAGGAAATAGCCCCCCCCCAGTAAAGGCCCCCCCCGTAGGTTTTTATTTGATCCCCCCCCGTTTGGCCCCAAGCCTGCCTAGGTTATGGAAAAGCCCCCCCCATAATAGGCCCCCTGTAATTATGAAGCAGTAAAGGCACAGCTCTCCCTGCCCCGCCCTTCATCTTAATTGTAAAGCCGTCGCACGGCATACAATTAAGAGTGGGCCTCTGTGAAGCAAGGGGGCGGACTCCACCCCCCCCCCCCCCCGGGCTTCACAGACCGGCCCCGCAGCTCTGCACCTGCCGCAGTGAACTGTTGTGTTCACTGCCGGCGGGCCCAGGAGCGGCATCACCGGGGTAGCAGCGGTGATAGCAGCTGCCCCGGGACCGCGGGGCCCCCCCCAAGCCACCAGGCCCCGTAGCAACTGCTATCCCTGCTACCCCGGTAGTTACGCCCCTGGGTGGGACGATTAAAACGTATTCAGAACTCAAAGTTGATTTCCAATGCCCTAAGTTTTCGAGACTGCACTATTACCAGCTCAGAAGCTTATGTGCAGCCTACCAAGCGCCCTTTGCATTTAATAGAGTTCTCTCCCGCTTCGAAGGATGGTGTCTTCGGTTGCCATTTTCCTTGCAACTATTGTCAAGGACCTATGATCTAATGACACAGGCTGAGACCTTCTCTAAGCTCCATTTCCAAAGCGCTTGGAAGAGAGAGCTATCCAGGGAGCTTTCCGAAGAGGAGTGGTCTCAGACATTTACTCTAGCCCGTCAGACCTCGGTTTCGATAAGAACCCAGGAATTAAACTACAAGATTATTTCCCGCTGGTACAGAGTCCCCTCACTCCTACACTCTCTTTATCCCTCTGTCACCAATATGTGTTGGAGATGCCATAAAGAGGAGGGAACGATGCTGCACACGTGGTGGTCGTGCTCATCTTTGCAGCCCTTTTGGATGAAAGTACTTTATATAATAGAACTGATCTCTGGTGAGAAGCTGGATAATGACCCGACAATTGTACTGTTCATGTTAGGTCGGGGCGCTTCAGGCTCGCTGAAAAATCGGTTGATAACATTCTTGCTTAATGCTGCAAAGACTATTATCCCTAGATTATGGCGTGCCTCAACTCCCCCCTCTATTACGGCTTGGTTTGAAGAGATTCATAAAATCTGCAGGTGGGAAAAAATATGAGGTGTCTCACTGGGTGACAGTGTGAGGTTCCTTCAGACATGGGAGGATTGGTTTAAGTTTTGTAAGTCCGACCATTATGCCAGACTGTGTTAGCGGGTATTTAAGACACCTGACACTGACCGTTATGCAACATTGGTGGGTGATGGTGGGTTCCTGACTCCGACTGGCTGATCCCCTTCCCGTCTGCCCCTTTATACTAGTTTTGAATTGTTTTTTACTAGGCTGATGGTCCCTCCTCTTGCAGTCTCTCTCTGATGTGACCCGAGGCGGCAAAACGATAGAAAAACCGGTTATTGTGACAGTGTGCTATGTTGCTTTGGAGTGTCGGTGAGCTATACTAACTCTGCCCTGGGTCTTATTGCTGCTGTACTCTGCTCCTCTTTCACTCTTTTGAGGGAGGGGGGACTGGAGACCTTCCAGGCATATCACGCGTATTTATGTCGCCACTGCCTTGATTTCTAGCACATAGATAAACTTCTCCCTCACTGCGTCCAACTTCTCCAAGCTATCAATCACAGAAAATGTTGGCACTGAGCATTCCTTATTAAAACAAATACCTTGTTTTCGTATCATAATCATTAACTACAGCACAGAATGTGCAGTTGCATAAGCACAGGCTGTCAGGAGATGGCAGTTAACAGCTGTCAGGGACAAAGACAACGTGAAGACAGCTGGTCCAAATTAAAAAGAATTATTAAGAATTATTCTGCACTTTTGGAGGCCATCCAATCAGTGCAGAGCACAGAGAAGTGTCAAAAATGTCATCGCGGAAGTGTAAGGCTCTCTTTGGCTGCTAAAATCACATGACCATGTTTATATACATTTCACTGTATTGCGTTCTGAATGCAAATTTCAGCTCTCTCTGTACTGTACAGACTGCTCCCTGTCTGCTTACTTGCAGTATTGGGGGTGAAATCATTTTATAACACACCATCTCCAATTCTCCTATACAAAGAAATATATTGTAAATGGTTGGTTGGTGAAAATTATACTGAGTGGAGAAAAGTTCATTTTGGCAGTTTTAGCGGTGAAATAGCTTTCAAATATACTGTGTGTTATTGTCATACAGATATATATACAGGTAATAGAGTTCTCTCTGTTACTAAATCTTACTCAATTTCAAAAAGTATAATTTTGCCAGATTTTGAGTCCATATAACACTGAAATATACCAGTGCATTTTTGTGATCCACATATATATAAACTTCTCTCTTTTTTATTACATATATATTGTGCCACGAGCAATGCTATAATATTTAGCTTTTGAACATGGTGAGAACTAGAGGTAGTAAGTGAGCAAGGAGGTTTATAGGAAGTAGAGATAAAGGTACGAGACAAGGCACTCCTGCCAGTGCTCCAGACAGCACACAAGCAAGCACATTGTCAGTCGCAGGACAGTCAGGCCTGTCATCGCTTGCTCAGTTCCCTGTGCGTCTCATTACTGAACAGCAATGCCATCTGTTCTTCAGTGGTTATCAGACCATGCAGCCATCGGTTTTACCTCCTCTTCCTCTCATTCACGCCCACAAATTTCATCATCATCATCAGTCCAACCTGAAGCAAACACAGGCTGAATGTCACAACCCAATATAAAGACCACTCCAAATAATCCATATTCTGAAGAGCTCTTTGATGACACAATGTGGTTGGGGTCATAAGGCATTTCAAAAGATCAAAAGGCTAAAGAGGATGATTTTGTCTGCTCTGACGCCCAATCCCTGATGCCCTCAGAGGAGGAGAAGCAAGCTGGTCCATCAGCAGAAATATTGAGCGGTAAGCAAAGCCTCGCAGTGCCTGTGACTTCTAGCCCGCAGCTTGAGGATGTAGACTGTGAGGAAGAGGAAGTCACCTGCCAGTCCGGCAGTCAGCATTCTGTGTACCAGGTGTGGGAGCATAAGAAATGCTTCCACCCAAACCATCCGAAAGCCAAAAGCCTGAATGTCGGCATTGCCGGAAATGTTGTCTTTCCGCCTGGCGGACACATGTGGGTTCCGCCACATTTCCAATATCAGTGTCTTCTTATGTGTCAAAGTGGCTTTTGGGCCCCCTCAGATTGCAGTGCCCATAGCGACTGCTACCACTGCACCCACTATAACTGCACCACTGCCATTGGGAAATTCTTGCTGCCTCCACATATATCACATGTACAAAGCTTGCAAGCAGAGGGGTAACTTGAAGTTCTTGTAACCTGGTGCAAAAAGTGAAATGGGGCTCGTGCCAGTTACCATGTGCCATTTCCAATACCGGTGTCTTCTGATGTGTCAAAGGGGCTTTTGGGCCCCCTCAGTATGCAGGGCCCTGTAGAAGTTGCTACCGCTGCACCTCCTATAGCTATGCTCCTGCTTGCAAGCTGTTCTCATATTCTCAGTTAGCCATTGAAAGGAATGAGGTATTTTAGTCTCTCAATTTTTTCTTACACTATTACGGCCAAATTTTCTTCACTAGGTTGTTCCACGTATCCAGTTTACTGTTGTGGATGGTAATTGCAGCTTCTCCTCACCTGTATAGGTATAAAAATGCGGAGAATCCGCCATATCCGGACGTTTCTAGCCATCCCGGTTAAAAAACGTGACACTACTCCTGGACCTCACATGGGTCTATGTCCCCAGTGTCTCTATTGCAGACATAGATTGAGAGAATTCTGCTAAAAGAGACTTAAGCCACTAAAAAGTCCTTAATCTTTTTTCTTTTTCTTACCTATAGCTGTTTTTGGTAAATATGTCACAGTCAAAAGAAGTCTTGCAAACAGTATGCTGTGTATGGGGACCTCCCAATAGTGCACTATAGCATAGTTCCAATAACGAATAAATATTTAATTGCTCTTAAATCCTTTTGTATAGTACCTTTATGGAAATCTTTGACTTTAAATCTCATTGTTTGTCCTGCAGACTTCAACTTCCTCCTAATTCTCTGATGTGAAATTATATTACTGTCTGTCAAAACAGTAGAGCTGAAGCTCAGTCACTGGCAACTATCACTACAAGACTAGAAGTTTACATTACCCTTGCCACTGTTAACTTAATCAGTGTAGAGGCTGCTGCAATCATAGGACAAAAAGTGGCTGTCTCACAACAAAGATTAACTTTCAACATGTAGGAAATGGTAAGTGAGGGCTTTTTCCAAATATATTTCTTTGTTTATTTGCTTTGTTGAGGTGATAAGAGAAATTTTATCCTGAGTGCACACAGGGTTCTCTAGGTTACCGACCTGCTCTCCCCTTCTCTTTCTGATGTTTGCCTTACAGGAGAGCAAGGAGTGACGTCATCACAGGTCGGCAAACTGGACGCCGGCAGCTTGAGAACAGAGTGTGTTATCTCTATCAAAGAAGTTTAATTTTATTTGTTTATTTTGAGCTCTGAAGTTCTCTGCTCTACAGACAACATCTCCTGTTCTCATGAAAGTACAATTAGAAGAGCTGTGAATACAGAGCTGATATTCTAATCACTGTTATAGAACCACCCACAGCCTAACCAGGAAGAGTGAGGAAGCAGTAATGGCTCTGTGAAAAAGCATGGTGAGACAACCCTGTCACATAGATTATGCCCCCCCTTGCTGAGGACAGCACAAGCTAGTGTCAGACCTGCTGTTTCCAGCACTGTGCCCCTTATTATGTAAGATGCTGTAGTTTTAGAGCATTTAATGCTCAAGTCTTATTCATGAGCAGATGTTAGCCCCGCCCACCAATGGCTAGCCCTGCCCACTGACAGTTATTCTCATGTTTCTACCTATTCAAAGTAATAGGTTTATCAGTTGATGTGGGCAGGGCTAGCCTCAGGTGGGCAGGACATGAATTAAACAGACTCTCTGAATGACTCTTTTCTGGCTGAAAACTGAAGATTTGAGCACTAAATACTCAAAAAGCATCTTATAGAATAAGGGACACAGGGCTGGAAACAGCAGGTCTGTCACTACCTTCTTCTGTCTTCAGCCAGGGGGGATAAACTATGTGACAGGTTCTCTTTAAGTCTAATCTGGGACCATCCTGTGTATCGTGAGGGCTCAGCCGAGCAGGCATTTATTTTCTGTTAGCCTGAAGTTAAGGCTTGTTTTTTCTTTTGTTAAAATAAGCCCAAGCAGCGCCTGGACCTTGGACTTTTATTTATGTCACTGTCTCTCTCTGTAGAAACCCAGGATGCAAACCTGCAGCTAATTCCCCCACATATGGTGTTTCGGACGGGGGCAACAGACTACAAGAGACATACACGCGTTTAAAGGACATTTGCTGTAAACCTATGTCCTGGGTAAAAGCTGCTAATATGGACGAACTGCTAAATCTGATCCAGAGGAGATCATATAGAGGAGAGGAAAGTCCCAAATGGACAGTCCGGTCAAAGGCAGAGTCTCAAGGAGACCGGGGCTGTATATTGTGTTGTCGGTTTCATGGACTTGGGCAAAGAGTGTGACTCGGCTAGGTGGAGGTCATTATTTTCCAGGCCAGTGTGCTCTGCAGAGACTATGTCAGACTGACAGCTGTGTCACATCAGGGTGAATGGCTGTAATGACTCTTCTGGGCTCTGGTCACTCTGGTGGGTGATGAGGGGGGCCTGCAAGTGCCACCGCTGCGACCATTGTAGCTATGCCACTGGTGACATATAGTATATGTATTGCCCTCAAAACCTATATCAAAAGTTGTTTTCACACTGCAGTCTGCTGTCCTCACACTTGTTGCCTCATCAGTGTATCTTATGTCCTAAGGTGCATCCCACAAGGAGCGACTAAGGGTGCTTTCACACACAGATACATTTTTTCCGATGCATTTTTTGTGCGGAAAGGCACAACAATTAATACTGTACATTTCTGCACAAAAAACACATCCAAAAAACGCATCAAAATGCACCAAAAAACACAGCACCCTAACAAGCTATAGCTACACCACCACTTAAATGTCTCACTGCAGCTGCAGTATTCTTCATAGAGTGCTCTGAGGCTCCACTAGGTCAGTACTTGACTTTTGAATCAGCTCAGGCTCTCCTGCCTCGTTATTATCAGATAAATTTTGGCGACAACTGGTACTCTTCATCAGACTTCGGTTGTTTTCATACTTTGGTTAAAGTGGTCAGGTGGGGCTGCCCCACATCAATCTTTGGAAACTTAACTTCTTAGCCATGGTATGGGACTGTGTCACTTGACTGTGATTGGCTGCAACAGTGACGTTTCGTTTGGTCAAAGCCAGATGACAACAGAAGACTGGCAGAGGGGATCGAGAGTCGCAGCACTGAAATGAGCTGTGTGTTAGTGTGTTTTTTTGGGGGGGTTGTTTTTTTTCAGCTCCTGCTAGGTAATTTAGTTTAAAAAAGAGAGGATGGACAACCCCTTTAAGTAATTATGTTGAGTCAGAATCTACTTGGAAGATTGACTGATACTGCAAGGCTTCTCTAAATTTCATTAGAATATGGTATGGTGTTTTTTTCAAAATTGACCACTTCTTGGTAAAGCTCAGTATTTAAAAGGTTCTTACTAAGCTGTTTCACAGAGCCTGCTGTTCACATCCAGCTTCAGGCTCCCACTCTCTGTTCAGGCTGTGGATGGTACTACAGCTTCAGACTCCCTCTTCCTGTTCAGGCTGTGGGTGGTACTACAGCTTCAGACTTCCTCTTCCTGTTCAGGCTGTGGGTGGTACTACAGCTTCAGACTTCCTCTTCCTGTTCAGGCTGTGGGTGGTACCACAGCTTCAGACTTCCTCTTCCTGTTCAGGCTCAAGGTATGTACATAGAAAAGTCTCCAGGTAGGTTATCAAGGCCTCAGGTAGGTATGTACGTCAACAGACAAGTGCCCAGGTAGGTAGGCAACTAGTCATACAGGGAAACAGATAGGGGCTTTAGGTAGGTGCGTAGACAGGGAAGACCCCAGGTAGGTAGGAAGGGCCCCAGGTAGGTAGGTAAGGTCCTAGTTAAATAGGTAATCGGTCAGGGCTCCAGGTAGGTAGGTCATCCCCATGTAGGTAGGTGTGTAGGCAGGCAAGGCCCCAGGTAGTTAGTCATACAGGGCCACAGGTAGGGGCTTCAGTTAGGTGGTTAGGCAGGCAAGGTTCTAGGTAGATAGGCAAGGCCCTAGGTAGATAGGTAATCGGGAAAGGCCCCAGGTAAGTAGTCATAAAGGGCCACAGGTAGGGGCTTTAGTTAGGTGGATAAGCAGGTTAGGCCCCAAGTAGGTAGGCAGGGATCCAAGTAGGTAGATAGGGAAGGCCCTAGGTAGATAGGTAATTGGGAAGGCCCCAGGTAAGTAGGCCAGCCCCAAGTAGGTTGGTAAATCCCCATTAGATAGGTTGATAGGCCCTAAGTAGGTTGACTCAAGATAGGTAGCCCCAAGTAGGTAGGTGGGTAGTCCCAAGGTAGGTAGGTTGGGAGGCCCTAGATAGGAAGGCCAAAGGTAGGTAGACAAGCCCCAAGTAGGTAGACAGGCAGCCCCAAGTTATAAAATTAAGTAGGGCCCATTTAGGTAGGTGCCAAGTAGGTAGGTACATAGGCCCCAGTTAGGTTAGTAAGTAGGGCCCCATTCCCCCAATGAGCTGCAGGCGGTGCGATAATAGGACTTCATTGTGCCCAAGCCCTGAATAAAACTCCCTGTGCCCTGAACCTCCTGCTAAGCTGGCAGTGGCGCGATTAAGTGATCTCATCTCGCTGCTGCCTCTCCTCAGCCACACAGCCAGTTATAGGCCGTGCGCCCGTGGAGCTGCCGGAGGAGTGTCCCGCAGAAGAGGAGCACGCTCGGCCGGGGGAGGTAAGGTGAGTATTAATGTTATTATTTTTTTATGGAGGTTACATGCCTGAGAGTGACCCTTATATCTATATACCTGCCTGGGAGTGACCCTATATACCTGCCTGAGAGTGACCTTATATACCTGCCTGAGTGACCTTATATTTATATACCTGCCTGAGAGTGACCTTATATATCTGCCTGAGTGACCTTATATCTATATACCTGCCTGAGAGTGACCCTATATATATATACCTGCCTGAGAGTCCCTATATCTATATACATGCCTGAGAGTGACTCTATATACCTGCCTGAGTGCCCCTATATTTATATACCTGCCTGAGTGCCCCTATATCTATATACCTGCCTGAGTGACCATATATCTCTATACCTGCCTGGGAGTGACCCTATATCTATATACCTGCCAGAGAGTGACCCTATATACCTGCCTGAGAGGGACCTTATATACCTGCCTGAGTGACCTTATATCTATATACCTGCCTGAGAGTGACCTTGTTTCTATATACCTGCCTGAGAGTGACCCTATATCTATATACCTGCCTGAGAGTGACCTTATATCTATATACCTGCCTGAGAGTGACTCTATATACCTGCCTGAGTGCCGCTATATCTATATACTTGCCTGAGTGCCATTATATCTATATACCTGCCTGGGTGACCCTATATCTCTATACCTGCCTGTGAGTGACCCTATATCTACATACCTGCCTGAGAGTGACCCTATATCTATATACCCGCCTGAGAGTGACCCTATGTCTATATACCTGCCTGAGAGTGACCTTATATCTATATACCTGCCTGACTGAGGAGACATGTAGATATCTGCCTGACTGAGGGGACCTATATGTGCTTGCCTAACTGCAGGGACCTATATACCTTCCTATCTGAGGGGACTTATACACTTACCTAACTGAGGGGACTTATATACCTATGAGTAAAGAGTTGCTGGAAATGTGAGGATTCTATGATATTTGTGTCCAAATATGCAGGGATGAGTGTTGGCTGGGAGAAATCACCATGAAGGTGTGAACCGGATGGAGAAGAAAAGGAAAAGTGAGCGACTGCAATCAGAAAAGACGTCTCCTGTGAGTCACTAAATGTAACTGCAGTGTAATCACTTATATTCCTGCAGAGCGCGTACATACAACTAGTATCTACCACTATATAGTTACTGTATGGCGGTAATATATGTCTTCAGAGCCTCTGTACACTGATATCTACTACTATATGGTCACTGTATGGTGGTAATATATGTCTTCAGAGCCTGTGTACACTGGTTTCTACCACTATATGGTCCCTGTATTGTGGTAATATATGTCTTCAGAGTCTGTGTACAACTGATTTGTCGCATGAGGTGGTCGCCTTTGGTCAGGGTCTGGCAGGATTATTTGATCCTTAAGTAGTAATAGTTTTGGGACTTGGTTTTGTAGGTTTTTTTAGTAACAATCATTCGTCTGGTATATTTTATTATTATTATTATTATTATTATTTATTTTAAAGCGCCATTGATTACAGGGCGCTGTAAAATTCGGGGATTACTACATTACATAAGTCAAACGATACAGTGATAAGGGATAAGGGATAATGACAGTAGGGACGACAGAGGGGGAGAGGAACCCACCCGCGAGGGTTAAATCTACAAGGGGGAAAAAGACAGGAGGTGAGGGGCAGACAGTCTGTGGAGGAAGTAGTGACAATTTTGTGAAGTTATGGCAAGCCCCGAAGAAAAAAGGGGTTTTTATTTTTTTTGGGAAACTGGTGAAAGTGGAAGATTGATGGTTGGGGGTGAGTTCCAATGTGGGTGAAGCCCGGGAGAAGTCTTTTGGGGCGGTTTGTGGGGGCTGATAAGGGGAAGCAGAGGAGAAAGGCCCTGTAGGAGCGGAAGTGCGTAGGGGAGATTTTTGGATAAAGGGGGAAGATGAGGAGGGAGAGGTCATGGGGAGCCCTTTAGGGCAGGTTAGTAGCTTGAAAAGAATTCGCTGGGCAATGGGAAACCCTGAAGGGATTGGCGAGGGGGGAAAGGGAGGGGTAGCGAGGAAAAGTGGTAAGTGGGGAGAGAGTTAAGGATGGATTGGAGGGGACGAGGGGGGTGCTGGGGGGCCAATGAAAATGTTGCAGTAGTCTAGGGGGATGACAAAGGGCATGGGGCCAGCTTTTTGTAGTGCATAGTTGAGGAATGGCGGGGTGAGAGATGTTTTTTAGGTGGAGGCGGGAGCAAGGTGGGGTTTGGGTGTGTGGGGTTTTAAAGATAGAGCAATCTAGGATACCCAAGGCAGGATTGGGGCCCTGACAGTGTAGACTGGGACTGTAATAGAGAATAGGGGCAGGGGTAAATTGGGTGGTGGAAAAATGATGGTTTTGTTTTTTTTCCACATTAGTTTTAGAGACTGATGAGAAGAAGGGAAAAAATGGGGCACAACAGCAGGATCCGGAGAGTAGGAAGTGAATCTGGGCCGGAGTTTAGAGTTTTGGGTTCACAGTACAGGTGGTAATAAAGCCTTTGAGGCTATGGTGACCCGGGCCAAATGTAATAGAGAAAATGTGGACCTAGGGACCCTTGGGGGGAACCGACAAGAGAGGCCGGGTGGGGGGGGGGAGCGAAGAATAGAGCCTGAAATCCCCTCATGAGGGACGAGGAATCCCGGAAAAGCCCAAATTGTGATCCCAGGGACAGAGGAATTTTTAAAGGAGGGAAAGGTCGAATGTCAAAGGCAAGGACAGGCTAAGAGGAGGGGCACAGAGTAAAGGGGATAGGCTTTTTGCAGTTATAGGGCAAGTACTTTGGTTGGGGGTTTCGGTAGGTGGTGGGGTCGAAAACCAATTGTATGGGGCAAGATTGGGGGAAAGGGGGGGGAACAGCTAAGTGACGTGCTGCTGAGGAGTTTTGGAAGCAAAAGGGAGATGAGTGGGGCAAGTTGGGCAGAGAAAGGGGTCAAGGGTTTTTTTTTTGGATTGGGGTGATAGTGCATGTTTTAAAGGTGAAGGGAAGTGCCAGAGGGTTTTGATAGTTAAGAGATGGTGAGGGGGGTTTTATAGAAGCACTGAGGTCTGGAAAAAGGTGGGATGGGGGTGGCAAGACTACAGGAGGAGTTGGATTTTTTGGGCATTTAAAGGGGGAAATTCATGAGTGACCTTGGGAAACAAGTTTGGGGGAAAGCGTTTGTAAGGGTAAGGGAGGGGGGTGGGGAGTGCGGACTGAAATTTCTCTAATGGGTTTATCTTCTGGAGGGATTTTTTTGATATTTTTCCATTATAGGGGCCTCTCAAAATGTGGGCCCCTTTTAATGTAAAATTAATACCAGCCCATGTAGCTCCTGGATCTCCCCAATAACATACCAAAAATATTTTGACATCCATAGGTATGTGTTTCCTGAAGTACTACAGCCCCATCCTCATTTGGTGTATGTGTTCCTGAATACTACAGCCCCATCCTGCTTTTGGTGTAGGTTTTTTTTTGGGGTGTGTATCTCCAATGTAGCCCTAGCTTGCTTTCATAATGCCATCTCTAACCCCCATCCCCACGTGGCATAAAACCTGTGTAAATACCCCGTAATCTCTTTTTCCCATCCCCCCCTTTGAAAATTTGGTAACCTGACCCCCCTTCTTTTTCACTCTGATGTTTCTGTTCAATTAACTTAGTTTATAAAACCAACTTTTGGCCCTTGTCACGGCCCCGCCAATTTTGGCCCATTCAAATTGGGAAATTTAAAATTTAAAATAAATCGGATTTAACAAGGTTGCAAGGCAACAGCCCCCTTTTTCCCCCCCTAATAGCTTGTACCCTCTCTCACACTATGCTTTTCTTTCTCCTTTACTCAATCCCACTTTCCTTACACTAATTGCTTACCCAAACCCCTCGCTGGACAATTAGTTACATCTCCCCACTTTCTACCCTTCATCGTCTGCTGCCCCCAAATCTTCCCCCCTGTTAAGCCTTCCGCACCAAAAAAACCCTGCCAAAATACATCTATCCCACTCCCCCCCTGCTCGCCCTTCCCCTTTTCCCCACTGCTTTTGGGGAATATCCCCAACCCAGGGCCCCCCCTCAGCACATTCCCACTATTGTCTCTGCCTTCTCCTAACAGAATTCACCACTACAAATTCCATTAACCCCTTCAACCTGAAGCACATCCCTCTGACCCCTGCTCCCCCTATCCCTCTCCCTGGAGCTCTCTGGAATGCACGGTCTGTATGTAATAAACTTTCCTACATACATGACCTGTTCATCTCTGAGAACTTACTCTTCCTTGGTCTGACTGAAACCTGGCTGACGCCCTCGGACACCGTCTCCCCTGCCGCACTTTCTTTTGGCGGACTCCATCTTACCCACACCCCTCGCTCTGGTAACAAGCATGGTGGAGGCGTCGGCCTCAGGAGCGTTGCTAGGGTCCCAAAACATCCGGGGCTCGGGCCCTTATGTTTTTCTGAGTGGGGCTGGTTTCACACAGAATTTTTTGCGTCTCATGTGAACTGCGGATGTATTTTTACAGAAAAAACCTTTGTATGTAGGTCAGGAGAAATATCAGTGTTTTACCTGCATTTTACATTTAGTGACTTACAGGAGATGTCTCTGAAGAGTTGTTCTCTTTCTTTTCTTCTCCATCTGTCCCAGATGCCATGATGACTTCTACTGTCCACAACTCTTCACTGAAAAATTTACAAAACAAACATCTTAGACTCCTCCTTGTATCAGCATTTCTCTATAATTTCCTATCTCTATACAAAATCCCCCATCTATAGTGCCCAAAGGGGAATAATTTAACCCCCTTGTAGGTAAATTTAATTGCCCCTATACCCGGGGAGTGGCCCACTCTAGCCAGGTTGTAGCCCCCTTTAGCCAAGTAGTTGCCCCCTCTAGCCAGGTTGCTGCCCCCTCTAGCCAGGTTATTAGCCCCTCTAGCCAGGTTACTCTGTAGCCAGTGATATGCCCCCTCTGTAACCAGAGATATGCCCCCTGTAGCCAGTGATATGCCCCCCATAGCCACATTATATGCCCCCCTGTAGCCAGTGATATGCCCCTCTGTAGCCAGTGATATGCCCCACCTGTTAGCAGTGATATGCCCCCTGTACCAGTGATATGCCCCCCTGTAGCCCAGTGTTTATGCCCCTCTGTAGCCAGTGATATGCCCCCCTGTAGCCAGTGATATGTCCCCCATAGCCACATATAATATGCCCCCCTGTAGCCAGTGATATGCCCCCCATAGCCACATATAATATGACCCCCTGTAGCCAGTGATATGCCCCCATACCTAATAAAAATAAAATTAAAAAAAACCTACTTACCTCAGCAAGGTCCGTGTGTCCTGGTCCTGCAGCTTGAGAATGGTGTAAGCAGCGTGATGGTCTCATCACGCTGCTTACACCATCACGCGGGGCCCGGGACCTCCTCAGCCGGCAGAGCAGCCGGCTTAGAGGATCCCACCGTCGCAGGGGGGTGATGAAAGCGGTGCTCACACCCACCTGCAACGCCTGAAGGGATATGTACACCGCTTTACCAACACCGTACCTACAGGGGGAAGCAGGACGGGAACGATCCGTCCGCCTCCTCCCCGACTCTGACTGCGCTAAAGGGGCGCTCCAGGCCCATGGCACCTGGGAGCCCGAGAAATTCGAAACAGGGAGATTTATTCGGGGCCCCGTGCCCCAATAAAACTACCTGCGAACACCCCTTTTCGGCCTTTTCCTGTCCCGAAACCCGTTCCTTGTCCCACTTCACTCTGCCTTCGCTCACACTCTCCTCCTTTGATTTCCCCTCCGTCCGCAATTACGCCCCCAAAGTCCAATTGGGGTTTTGCTTTCCGACCACCAGAAAAAGCTTATCAGAAAAAGCTTCAGCCCGCAGTCTCCACCACCCTCCTCTTTATCTGCACAATGCTCTTCCCCCTTAACTTGCTTCCCCACAGTTACTCACGACAACCTTTCTTTTTACTGTCCAAATCCAACCCCACTACCTGTAATCTTGAACCACTCCAATCCCACCTCATCCCTGACCTTAGTGCTGCTATCATCCCAGCCCTCACCCACCTTTTCAACTTATCGCTAACCTCTGACATCTTCCCTTCCTCCTTTAAACATGCTACTATCACTCCCATCCCCTTAAAAAAAAATCCCTTGATCCCTCCTCTCTGTCCAGCTATTGTCCCATCTCACTGCTCCCTTTTTCCCCCAAACCCTGAGCAGCACGTCTATCTTCAACGTCCCCCCATCTCCCAAACCAACTCTCCCTTGACCCATTCCAAATTTGGGTTCCAACCCCCCCCCAACCAAACCCCCTAACCAAAGTCACCAATGACCTACAAGCAAAAGCCTACCCATTACTCCCCTTCTCCTTCTAGACCTGTTTCCCTAAAATCGACCATCCCCTCCTGTTGAAAACCTCTCCCCCTCTGCTCGGGGACCTGGCCTTTCCGGGACCCTCATCCCTTCCCCTGCCGGACATTCGCCCTCATTCTCACTCCACCCCCCCCCCGACCTCTCTCTGCGTGTCCCCCGGGGGTCATTCCCCTTTTTACCTCGGGCCCTTTTGCACTAATAGCTTCACATGGCTTTCACTCCACTAAGCATGACACCAATTTCACTCCTGCCCAATGCACCTTCTTCTCTCCCGGACCCCAACGCCCATCGCCAAAATCCTCCTTTTCCCTCCCTCCCTAAAAATAAATTTAGAGAAAACAAATTTCATCATCTTCCCCCTTTCCACTCAAACCCCCCCTCATCCTCTTACAGCCCAAGGGCTCCACACTCCCCTGTTCCCAATCCCTGCCTTGGGGTAATCCTCACTCTCTCTATCTTTCAAACCACACACCCAAACCTCACCTCTGCGCCCCCCCCAACCAAAAAATTTTCTTCACACCGCAATTCCTCAACTTCGAACCACAAAAATGCGGGCCATGCCCTTGTCATCTCCGCCAACACTGCAACATCCTTCTCGGGGCCTTCCATCCACATCTTGCCCCCCTTTTAAAACCATTCTCAACCTGCTCCCTTTATCACCTCTCCCTCCTACTCCCCTTTCCTCTCCCCTCTCCAAAACCCTTCCGGGTTGCCCATTTCCCAAAAAATTTTCTTTAAAAGTTAATAACCATGACCTACAAGGGCTTCCAAAACCCCCTTCCCCTCCATCACCTGCCTTTAAATTTCCGATACCCCCTCACCCAACCCGCTCCTCACAGGACCTTCTCCTCTGCTCTCCTCTTATCAGCTCCTCACATAACCGTCTCCAAGACTTCTCTCATGCTTCCCCCACACTCTGGAATTCACTGCCCCAACACATCAGACTCTCCTCCACCATCACAGGGTTCAAAAGCAACCTGAAAACCCATTTCAGAACTGCCTATAACCTACAATAACCCTGCTGCCACTGTATTACCCCACAAAAATGTCTGCCCCCTCACCTTCTGTCTCTTTCCCCCTCTTTGTAGATTGTAAGCCCTCACGGGCAGGGTCCTCACTCCCCCTGTTGTGCCAACTGTAAGTCACTCTTCATTATCATTGTACTTGTTTGACATATGTTATGCATGTAAACCCCCATGAATGTACAGCGCCCTGGAATCATTGGCGCTATAAAATAAATAATAATAATAATTTTTTGGTGACTGTTTTTTAGGGTTTTGAAAAAGCAAATTTGTCAGCTCTGATTTTTATTGTACAGTGACTGCGGAGGTGATCGACGGGATCTATGTGGAATACGCAACAGGAACAGAAGGTTTTTCTCACTAAAAACACATCCGCAGTTCACAATGTGACATGAAAAATGCTGTGTGATCCCAGCCCTACTGAGCAAAACATAACATCCTAGCAACGCCCCTGATTGTGCCACCTGCATCATGATGACAAGTTCTTAGAACTATTAGGCTGAGTAGTGGGACAGGGCATCAGTTGGGCTCTGCTCCACTAGGTGCTTTAACTGTTTGCATCCTGAGGACAAGCAAATGGTTAAATTGGCCGTGCAGATTTGGGGATCGAGGACATTTGCGGGACCTGCCTCTGAGTGCTCGGGACAGGGGCCTTACCCAGCTAGCCGGGACATTCAGTATCAGAATGCCCAGTCCCTCTGTGGTAGTGGGCTCCGCAGCAGCCATAACGACGGTATTACGCCACTGCTTTATATTATGGCACCATGGGATTTTCCAAGTAAGAAGTCATTTAAAGTTCTCACTTTTGAATAAGTTTAGAAACAGTTAAAGGATTGCCCTTACCATGCTGGTTCAAAGAGACACAGGCAGCTTCAGGTTCCCACTTCCTGGTCAGGCAATGGGTGGTTCTACAGCACTGATTGATATATCAGCTTTGTTATTCATAGGTGAACTTGTTACAGTCATAAGTGCTGAAGGTTTTTAAATTGTACTGCACAAGGATACAGAGCTCTAAAGGTTTAAAACTTTACAGTAAGTAATGTAAAAAAGCTCCTATCTTTTAAGATAAGGAACAGAGCAGGGAGTGAGTCATTATCCCGACCACTGCTGCAGTCGGTTACACCAGAGAGAGGTGGCTGATAACTATGGAGGCTTGTGTACAAAAGCAGGAGAGGAGATCTGCTTCCAACTCTGAAGAGAGGCAAAAATCAGAAACAACAACATATTTGATAAAAGTCTTTATTTACCCTTCCCTACATGTTTACAGCTAATGAATGAGATGGGAATACCCCTTTAACATTACAAATTTCCACCACTTAAAGGGGTTGTCTCACTACATTGATTCGTTCTGTTTCCTTGGTTTCATTTTGAATTCAGGGGCATGTTTACGGTTTTTCCCCTAGGGTGCAGTAGAAGCCAGGTCTGTTGCTATAGCAACCAGTGCTGGCAGCCCCATCAGGATAGGTCAAACAGGTCTGTAGCTATAGTGACCTGAGGAGCTGATGCAGCCCATACAAGAGGGGATATCTTAGAATAGGTAGGATAATGTTAATGAACACATCTTACAAAGTGACTTGTTTTTGTAAGATCTTCAACATAAAAAGCAATCCTTGTAGTGAGACAACCCCTTTAATTGACATAATGAACAACAAGAGGGAAGTTTATGCTGAGGTTACAAACATTAGGCTACAACATCACAAACCTACAGAAACTACTAAAGAAACATAAAAGGTCTAACATTTCCACTATAAGTGTATGTTTACATGACGTCTTTGCAGGGTATATTTTGGGGCAGAATTGCGCTGCTATATGCCCGACTTACGGTCCGCAAATACGGTAATTCATAGCTATGATTACCTGCCGCTTTCTCCAACACGTATTATGCACCAGGAAAAAGAAGTGATATGTCCCGGGGAGAAGTGAAAGTCTATAGGAGCTGGCACAGCTCATTTTAGAAGATCGCACTGGCCAGTACGTACTTCTAAAGCACCCAGTGCATTGGGGCGCGTACAGTATGTGCCACTATATACCCGAAAGACACCGTATGAATTCACCCTAAGACACATATTGTTATTACTGTATGTACTTATATACAAATAACAGATAATAATGTAACGCTTATGACAGCCCAAGGCTGAATATGTGGGCCCCATACATTTACTTTACTGTGTTTCATACCATTTATTTAGTGAGTCTATGGGGAGTGGGAGCTAAATGGAGCCTGTACTTATTATTAACAGCATTTTAAAAATGGTATCATGCTACAAACTAGGTTCCCCACTTTAATTAAGAGAGCCCTATCAATGTATATGTGAAACTGAAGAAAATGTAGCTTCCATGCAGCAAGTGGGTAGTGGGTGCTAGTCCACAAGTGAGTTTCAGCCTCTTTTTGCCTGGGAAGTTGAAACAGCACCTCATTTCAACTCCATGTAATAGATTATAAGCTTCCATTTCATACTAAAGTTAAAGGGGTTTTGCCACGATCTCGTGTCATCCCTCCTGCATCCAGCTCTTCAGCTCTGTGTGCTCAGAAGGAGGCGTGTGTGATTTGTTTGAATTGCAGATCATGTGTCCCAGCAGGATGACATCGCCAGGCCTTTCCTCTCTCTAGTCAAAGAAAGATCTGTTTACGTAAAGCATTGTGAGTAGCTGAGAGGTAATGTTTTTGCTTCACAGCACAAGGGTCCTAGGTTCAAAACCCTGCAGAAACCAAACCTGTGTTGTTTTTTTTTTCTCTTTATCAATGCACAGACCTCATTGAGGTTTCTTTTTTATTTATTTGCACTCTTTGACTAATTACTACGGAGTACAAAGGACGGGAGTAGAATGACAGCTGCAATTCCTGAGACAGCCCATAGACAACAGTGGCGTAGTGTCTGGAACAAAAATGCCTCCTTCTTCTGATCTAATGCAAGGTCTTTTACCTCACACAATGACAAACATTTGGAATACATATGTAAAGACTTAGGGCGACATTTATGAACGGGCAGCCCCGTTCACTCTATTTAGTATCAGGCACATTAGAGCGCTCGCAGCAATTTGTAATGTGCCTTATTTTGGGGGGCGTGCAGGAGGCGGGGTGCACTAGACTAGTATGAAGCTATAGATTTATAGCTTCAGTACAGCAAGTTTAGTCACATTACAGCTGGAACAGGTACTTACAAAGTGGTTTACCTTAGACAGAATTGTCGTACAATCACTAGAATGCGCCTGATTTATGACCCACAGTAGAGCGGGTTCACAAATCAGGCGCATTCTAGACTAATATTATGCACATAAAAATTGCTGTTTAAATGGCAAAAATCATACATGTCACCCTTAGGCTATGTTCACACGGCTTAAAATGGGACGTATTTCAGTTTGTAATTACGCGCCGTACTGCGCGAATTACAACTGGAATACGTCCCAGTCATTACGGTAATCCACAGTTCTCCATAGAGAACTATGGATTACGTCTCCTCTCCCTGCTCGGCGAATCTGCCGCGGGGGAAATAAGTGACATGTCATTTTCTAGCGGCGTATACGCGCCGCTAGTAATGATAGTCTATGGGCCGGCTTCCCCGCTCCTGCCCCCATCCCAACGGCATAATTGCGGGGCGTAATTACGCCCCGCAAGTAAGCCTTGTGAACCCAGCCTTATTCTTAGTGTCGCTTGCCCTGCCGTGCGCTTCAAAAAGCTTCTGTCCGTGTACCGCCAGGGATCTTGGTTGCCGGCAACAACCCAAATTTTCATTTTCAAAAAGTGGATATCTGGACATAAAAATGCAATCGTCTTTATTGTAACACTTTAAAAACATTACAGAATGGCAGCAAATGGAAAAGGAGACGAGCGATAGGTCTCACCTAATCTATGCATTTTGAGTCCATATTAGCCATGATCAAGAGTCTAATATGGACTCGAAATGCGTAGGTTAGGTGAGATCTATCGCTCGTCTCCTTTCCCATTTGCTGCCATTCTGTAATGTTTTTAAAGTGTTACAATAAAGAAGATTGCATTTTTATGTCCGTTTATCCACTTCTTCAATGAACATTTGGAATACATACTACGGAGTAACAATTGGAATATTGCAGTTATTCCCTATAGGCGAGTTGCTTTTTGCCCTCACTAACATCTACTAATTACACAATCTCTCAAATTCATACAAGTTATAATATTATTATGCTAATCCTGGGAACGTGTACGGGGTAAAAGGCATATCTCGCAGTGGGGAGGAATATGTCCAAGGCCAACTCCTATGGCACCAACTGAGATGTTTTCTGGAGGCACTGGTGACTTGATCCTGAAATTCTGCAACAGAGTGGTGAGGAAGATAAAGAGCTCCATAAGGGCCATGTTCTTGCCTGGGCATATTCTCTTACCTAAATAAGACATGTCAGTGAATATATATACGAATATCTACAACAGATGAAATCGTTTGTGTTAATATATATGCATTTTTCATCTATAACTACACTTGGGTTGCCTACAGATTCCCCCAACAATCATCTGTTGATTCAGCTGTGGGAACCATGGCCACCGGTCCTCATTTAGGTAATTGTGTAATTTGATGGTTTAGCCCTTACCAACAGTTGACATGCAGTTACATCATAATGCTATTAAGAGAGTATTGGTAGAGCAGGCTCATTTACTGAGACCGCACCATTCAAAGCAGGTAACAGTCATGCAAAGAATTGACATGCAATTCTTTGCAAGATGGACCCGAGCGGCGCTTTTGAAATATGCAGCATCGATCTCTCATGATAATGTCACTGCAATTGTTTAGATCCTTTCTTGGAGTCCGCTCTGTCGGTCCCCTAGACGATCTACAAAGCGCTTGAAAACAGGGAGTGAAAACTCCTTTGTGAACAAGCCCTAAGATGGATCGTGGAACAATTTAAAGTGAAAAAAATTTTTGGCTCTAAGACTAAAAAAAAAATTGAGAGGCTAAAATAATTAATTTCTTTCAATGGCTAACTGAAAAGATGAGGACTGCTTAGCTATACGAGGTGCAGTGGTAGCAGCCGCACGGGTCCCCTTTTACACACATAAGAAGGCACCGGTATTGGGAAAAGGCACATGTAACTAGCAGGACCCCCTATCACTTTTTCACCAGGGCCCAAGAACATGTTGATATATGTTTTTTCACAAGAACATCCCAACGGAGAACATGGAGGTTCAGCTGGCAGGGCCGTAGCTATAGGAGGTGCAATGGTAGCGAGGGCTGCCATCAGGCATCTATTAACCGTTTCAGGGCTCCATGCAGCTAAATCAAATGGGGCCCTCCACCCATTACTAGTTCCTATTTTTTAACATATCACAGGACCCCTTTTTGATTAGGACCACTGACAGGAGTACTGCCCTATTGGCACCCATGTCACTTTACCATGTGCCATTTCCAATACCGGTGTCTTCTTATGTGTCAAAGGGGCTTTTGGGACACCTTAGGATGCAGGGCCCAATAGCGGCTGCTAACACTGCACCCCTTATAACTACACACCTGCCCTCTGAACCTTCATCTTCCTCGTTGGGATGTTCTTGCTGCCACCACATATATCACATATACAAAGCTTGCAAGCAGAGACATAACTTGAACTTCTTGGGCCCTGGTGCAAAAAGTGAAATGGGGCTCCTGCCAGTTACCATGTGCTCAACCTCAAACAGTCACACTCCAAACTCCATTATGGTGAAGAAGACCAAAGAGCTGTCGAAGGACACCAGAAACAAAATTGTAGCCCTGCACCACACTGGGAAGACTAAATCTGCAATTGGAAAGCAGAATGGTGTGAAGAAATGAACTGAGGGAGCAATAATTAAAAAATGGAAAACATACAAGATCACTGATAATCTCCCTCGATCTGGGGCTCCATGCAAGATCTTACCCTATGGGTTAAAATGATCAGAAGAGCGGTGAGCAAAAATCCTAGAACCACATGGGGGGACCTAGTGAATGACCTGCAGAGAGCTGGGACCAACGTAACAAAGGATGCCATCAGTAACACACCACGCCACCAGGGACTCAGATCCTGCAGTGCCAGACGTATCCCCCGCTTAAGCTAGTACATGTCTGGGCCCGTCTGAAGTTTGATAGAGAGCATTTGGATGATCCAGAAAATTACTGGGAGAATAACAAATGGTCAGATGAAACCAAAGTACAACTGTTTGGTAGAAACAGAAATAGATTTCTTTCTATAGCACATTTACTGACGGTGTCTTCAATAGTAGCATGACCCCCAAACCAGCAAAAATGACCTTTTTGGACACTCAATAAAAATTGCAGCAAGCAACCAGAATATGAAGCTATTACTTTGTATAGCAGATTTGTTAATGGTGTCTTCTGAAATAGCTATACCCCCAAAACAGCAGAAATAAACTTTTGGACACTCAGAATAGAGATGGGAAAGATGCAGCCAGCAATATAAAAATCCCTAACTCTTGCTGTCTATGATTCCCTAAGCTTGCTACATCCCCCCCTCTAACTAATCTAATTAGCTGCTGCCGCCAGCGGTGCCAATACGGCAGTACAGGCAGTACTCCTGTCACTAGTTACTAATTGTGAAATCAGCAACCGGGCAAACAAAATAGTCAGAGATCCACGCTTGATTAATTTTGATAAATATAAATAATCCACATTCTCGGGGAAAGATGGATACGTTTGTCAGTTATCACCCCGCCAGCTGTGCTGAAGGTGTGTTCTGATATAAAGCTGGCTGCTGGGCAGGATAAAATTTGCATGGCGTGTCGAGCATGCTCAAACCATTAATCCGTTTTGGACATTTTGGACACCCAGAAATTGAATGAGTCCAGATCAAGTCCAAAAACATCGGTGTTGAGCCGCAGGTAGTAATGGACCATGCTCTTAAGGTATCTGAATGCTGCCTTCTTTGCAGGCGTTGGTGATGTGGTAAAAAACGAGTGAAAAATGTCACCTAGTACACTACTGCCACACTGCCCGCTGCTGCTGCGCCTACTTGCCATTCTACTGGTGGCAAGTTGCTGACATTGTTCTACCGTGACAGAAGAATGTGAAGAAGACAGATGTCTCAAGTTGGTCAATGAGTACTGTCTCAAATTCCTGAATTCTACTGTCAATTTGTGTGGGTGGAAGGAAATTGCTGACTTTTGATTTGTAACGTAGATCAAGGAGGGTGGCCACCCAGTAATTGCTGTTCATTTTGATTGCCTTGATGCGTGGGTCATCTTGCAAGTAATGTAGCATCCAAGCACTCATGTGTGAGATGCTGCCAGGATCTCCCAAGCCTCGAGGTCGAGTGGCACTAAGCATATTTTCCTCTTCTTTTTCCTCCTCTTCCTCCTGAAATCTGTGCCAACCACTTACCACTGAAGGGAAATTGGTACCAGTGGTGTCTACCCTGCCTTATCATCCTCCTCTACTTACTCATCCTGACCATCACCAGAGCCCTGGATAGCCTCATGCGCTCTATTCTGTGAGCTGAATTGTCATCCTTCACCCGCCCTGTACCTCGAACCACCACCTAAAGAAGACCGATGCAATTGGGAAACAGTCGGGCCTTCTACATCATCCAGCGAGTAAGACTCTGTATCCGCCTCCTCCTCCTCCTTCACTGTTGGGACCTGCTGTCACAGAGTGTCTAACGCTAGTTCCAGTAAAAATATGACCACAATGGTCATGCTGACAATGCCATTGTCCTGACTGACGATTTTGGTGGCGTCTTCAAAACTGTCAAGGATGGTGTAGAGATCCTTCACCTGCCTCCTCTCTCTATGGCTCAACACCCCCCCGAGGTCTGCACCACTGCTCATGAGGCCATATGACACTTCATACTGCATAATGGCATTAAGTTGTTTCCACAATTGCTGAAGCATGAGGAGGGTGGAATTCCAGCATGTTGCCATGTCAACAATGAGACGGTTAATGGGGAGGCCCAGATGACGCTGCAACGCTGCCAGTCGTGCCAAAGCAGGGTTCAAACGCCGAAAGTGTGAGCTAAGACCTCGATCCTTCCTCATCAGATAGTCAAGCACCCGGCAGTGCTTCTGCACAACCAGGTTCATGACGTGTGCCAGGCAAGGGATGTGCATAAGTCTACCGATCCTAAGGGCAACAAGGAGATTTCTCCCGTTGTCGCACAGTACCTTGCCTGGCACCAGGTTCTTAGCACCCAGCCACTGGTCGGTCTGAGTGCGCAGAGCCGTCCACAGCTCTTGACCTGTGTGTTGACGGTCTCCAAGACAGATTAATTTCAGAACAGCCTGGTTTCTCTTGACACATGATGCTACCTATAGAGGTTGGGATCTGGACTCAGCACCATCCCTGCAGTGTGGAAGAGAGTTGGCCGACACCCATCAAACTCACCCAGTGAGCAGTCAGTGAGATGTAACGCCCATGACCGTGCTTACTAGTCCATGTGTCTGTAGTGAGATGGACTTTGGTGAACACAGATGCAGCTAATGCGCTGAATATCTTTTCTGCAACATGGCGGGCCAGGGCAGGGAAAGATTTTCTGGCAAAGAAATGCCTGCTCAGTATCTGATATTGGGGGCATGCCATGGCAATGATGTGGCAGAACCCATCTGTGTCCACCAGGCAGAAAGGCAACATTTCCAGTGCCAAGAGTCTGGCAATGCCGACATTCAGGCTTTTGGCTTTGGGATGGTTGGGGTGAAAGTGTTTTTTATGCTCCCACACCTGGTACACAGAAGGCTGGCTGCCGGAAGGTGTAAGCTGTGTTGCTGGTGCTGGGAATTGGCCAACTCTGTCTGGGACTGGGGGTAGACCGCTTGGGCTTGGAAGTGGCAAAGGAGGAAGAGGAGGCGGCATGAGAGGTCACAATGTTTGTAAGCCCAGGACCTGTGTGACCTTTTTTCTCCAAGTTACTCTTCCAAAGCAATTTATGCTTTACATGCATGTGCCTGTTCATGCTGGTGGTGCTTAATCTCTTTATATTCTTTCCCATCCGGCTGAAAATCCATTCATTGTAGACTACTGAATGGATTTTCTATTCAAGTCTATGAGGACGGTTTCTGGTCAGTTTTCAAATCCTCAAACCATTTGAAAAGCCGACGAGAAAACCATATTGTGTGGACAGACCCTTATTTTGGGGAAAAGAAAGGGAAGAATGATGCACTATAGGTCCTATAGATGTGTTTTTGCGGGTCCTTTTGCACTTTAACACATTAAGTTCCTGCAAATACTCCAATTTTTCGTCGCCGAACTTTAATGCGTGGGCACTCAGACTGCTTATCCTCATCACTACTGGAAGTAGAAGTTGCGGTTGTTAGCACACAACTCATTTTTGTTAGATTTTTATAAAAAAAGGTGACTGGTGCACACAAACACAACGTGTGGCCGAGATGAAACCGAAATGGCTACTGGAAGCTTAGGGAGTGCCCACTGGGTGGAGATTTAAATCACATGATTTCTTGCACCAATCAAGAATGCATTTGCACTCCGTACACATTTTCTGCTAGAAAAATCAGTCCAAAGACCGCTCAAAAATCTTTGCAAATCAGTGCCGAAATGCATCCAAAAAACTACAATCATCCAAAAACCAACCGGTTTTTGTGACAAAATCAGTTCAAAATACTCGTCGGATGGACGGTTCCGCTTTGGCCAAAGCCAAGCTGTTTTTTTCTCCTATGCTGTGTGGTCATACCTCCAAGTATACAATTTTGTATTCCACTAAGTTTGGATTGTAGGACTTGGCAGCTATTTTGCTGTCTAATATTTGTTATACATATCATTCATTATTATCGTCTTCTAGGGTTTTGATAGTGTGCATCAGGGACAGGCTTGGACTGGCAATAACTGCATAAACTTTCAAAAAAGCATAAAAAGAGAGGCACAAAGTAAGAGACAGAGTATAGGAGGCATGTAAAATCATTTACAATAGCTGTAGGTTGGGGCCATAAACAGCTTAACTGGTGGACCCCTAGAAGCAACTCCACCTGTGGGCCCTAGGCACCCTAGTCTGACAATGATCAAGGAAAGCCTCTTAACAGTGGGTCCGCTCTTGTTGGGGCCATTTCTCTGCATGCTGCAGGAAAAAGTGCAGGATGAAGATCAGGGACAGTATACCAGACATCTTTGCCATCTTTCAGAGGTCCCAAAAGTGAAACTTCAACTAATCGTGAGTTACTGCCCATTGTGGGTTTTTCACATATCATTTTGAAAACTGGCTGTATTTACTTTCTACTCTAGGACAGGTATGTGAATCTTTTTTTAATTACCCTTGAGATAGGACTTTTATTGTGGTGGTTTTGGATCTGTGATATTTTAGGGCATGTCCCCACGGTACAGAGCAAATACCAGTCAGATTATCCGACTAGTATTTGCTCTGTTTTGGGGCTGTGTACACGGCCACAGGGGACGACTTTTCTCAGCGGTTTGCGGAGAAGAGCCCGTCCCCCTTCACATTGAGATGTTCATGTTCCGCCCGAAAACCGGATCACTGATACAATGGAGAGCAGTACTTCTCTCTATGGCAACTGTCAATCACTATGTCCGGCCATGCCCACGCTGCAGCAGCTCTGGTGGGGACAGAGGGAGCCTCCTACCTCTGTCTTTCCCTTAGCTGCCGCAACAGCGATATATCGCGGGAGCTAAGGGGCCCAGCTGTAATATGCATCTGGTCCCATGTTGCGATTGCACGGATTCTCAGGCAGGGCTTGTCTTAATCTGTACATCCATTTGCGGGTAGGCACTTCCCGCTAGGACATACAGGTACGTCCAATGTAGGGAAGAGGTTAAATGAATAAAATACAAATTCTTCTGAATCTTTCAGCTGTTCCTGCTTCATGATAGGCTGCCCATAGATCAGATAGCAAGTTCAATGTGACAGGTTCCCTTTAAGAACACTTGTCATATCTCCAGATTTGGCTGTTTTAGTTTTGAAAAAAATTGATTTCTCATAAAATAAGAATTTTGTGGCTTCTTATTTTAGAATTCAGTCTTGTACTGTGCCTCTTTTTATTGCTTTTGAAAATATATGGTGTGAGCCGCAGGCGCTCTGGGATCGTAGCAAAAGTCCATTTTTGACAGTAGACTCAAACGGTTGTAGTCCAAATACGGTTTGCTCCTATTTTATTGGCACACTTAAAGCAAGACAGTGGCAACAGTTGAGAACGTAATAGCAACAACAAATGAAACACACTCCTGCTGTTCTGAGCGCTGGCTAATACAAAGGTAATAGTTGTCCTCACTATACCTTAACCCCTCAGCCCGTGGCTGTATGGGGGATCTTGCCTGTCTCCAGTCCACAACCCCTCAGGTCAAAACTTCTTTTGCCTTGGGTAACAGCCCCCCCCAGTCACTGACTAGCTGACTTATATGAGGCAGCCCCAAACTGTGGACTGGATCCCCCCGGGGGAGGGGAGCAGTCACCACCCAACACTTTGACTGCTCCCGGTAAGAGCCGTCCCGGGTAAGCTGTTTTCTAACAGCTATGCTAGCTGTTAAACATGTGCCAACTACATATCGCAGCTGACAACAAAACAAACTGCTCCCACCTCACCAAAGGCCCGTACCTTGGTGACACGTAACTGCCAACCTACCAGTGGCGGGACCATGCGACTTTTCCCTTTTTTTTGAAATCGCTTGCCATCCATTCATCATTTGGGGCATGCAAACCCTGGCAGAATATAAACCCCCGGGGCTGGGGCAGAGGGGGGGGATATTTTAAGATGGCAGCCGAAGAGTCTGCAATGGTGTAATATATTCCGCCAGGTTCTGCATGCACCATGATGAATGGATGGGAAGCGACTTCAAAGAAAAGGAAAGTCGCATGGTCCCGCCCCTGGGTAGTGGACAGTTTACGTGTCACCAAGGTAAACCCGGGCCTTTGGGGAGGTAGGAGCCGTTGTTTTGTTGTCAGCTGCGATATGTAGTTGGCACATGTTTAACACTAGCATAGCTGTTAGAAAACAGCTTTTCCCCCGGGGGCGGCTCTTACCGGAGCAGTCAAAGTGTTGGGTGGGTGACTGCTCCCCTCCCCCAGGATCCATCCACAGTTTGCTGCCCCATATAAGTCAGCTAGTCAGCTGACGGGGTGGCTGTTACCCAAGGCAAAAGAAGTTTTGAACCTTGAAGGTTGTGGACTGGAGACAGGCAAGATCTCCCATACAGCCACGGCTGAGTGTAAGGTATAGTGAGGACAACTATTACCTTTGTATTAGCCAGCGCTCAGACGAGCAGAGTTTGTTTCATTTGTTTTTTGTTTTTTACGTTTTCAAATTTTTTTGCCACTGTCTTGCTTGAAGTGTGCCAATAAAATACGGAGCAACCGTATTTGGACTACACACCTGTCTGAGTCTCTGTCAAACTGGACTTTTGCTACGATCCCCCCCCAACAGCAGGAACAGTCTTACTGTATGCCAGCCTCTTCTGGTTCCCAGGAGCAGGTACGTCCTGAAGGAAGTCCTCGGTGGCAGTAAAAACTCTCCCCCGATTGGGCACTATGTCATCCACACTTTTCGGTCTGAGTATCCCAAGCAGCGCTGTATCCTCACCGGAAAAAGCACGGAAAGAATCAGTCGCATACGACCCGTTCCACGATTTGGGGCCGTGTGAGCTCCTCCGGCTGCAGCCACTTGCTGGTTAGGTGGTATAGGTCGTACATTTGGGACCAATCCCCTGGGTTTTTTTTGCAATCGTACTCCCAGGTGAAGACTCGCCGTGCGCGGGACCGCCAAGGTAACGCCAAGCCGGGGCCCATATTTCCTCCTTCAGCCGTGTATACACCCTGGCGTCCTGGACTCGCAGGTCAAAATACGCTTTTTGGGTTTTACCAGTCAGGAATGGTGCCAACACGTCAGCCCACTGGTCTTGAGGCAGCTGTGAACCTTCAGCGATTCTTTCAAACGTGACCAAGTAGGCTTCAATGTCATCCTCCGCAGTCATTTTTGTCAGCGCCCTCTGCACCAGCTGACGGGGTGCCGGCTGCAACCCCTGAGGCATCCCTTGTCTCTCTGTTAAAGCTTGCAGAGCCTGGTTCATACTGTGCTGTTCTGTGGCCATGCCTGGTGCACCTGCAGCAGCAACGATTGGTCTCACTTTGGGTCTTGACCGCTTCTTCGTGCACCTGTTTTGATTCCTCCCCTCCTTTGTGTAGAAAGGGGCTTTTTGGATCTGGGGTTTTGATTACCACTGCTTGATCAGCTCCCCCATTTTTAGCAGCCCCTCCTGTGGCTATTTTGCAGCCTTCACCCGGGGACGGGGTCACCACCTCACTCTGTTGCCCCTTTTAAATATGCCCCACCCCCACCATATGGGCCGACGTTTGGGGCGTAAAAAATCCATTTTGACAAGACCAGACAGGTGTGTAGTCCAAAACGGTTGCCCTTTTTATGGCACCTTCAAAAAAGACAGTGAAACAATTGAAAAAAAAAAAACAAAAACAATGAAACAAACTCCTCCTCTGAGCGTGGCTAATACAAAGGTAATAGTTGTCCTCACTAACCTTACACTCGCCGTGGCGATGGGAGACCCTTCCCTGCCCAGTCCAATCCTCTCACAAAACTTCTTTTGCCTTGGGTAACAGCCACCCCCGTCAGCTGACTACTGATTATAGAGGCAGCCAAATGTGGGACTGGACCCTGGGGAGGGGAGCAGTCACCCCCCCAAACACTTTGACGCCCCCCGGGTAAAAACCGTCCCGGGAGTAAGCTGTTTTCTAACAGCATTACTTTTAAACATGTGCCTTTACATATGCAGCTGACAACAAAACAAACGCTCCTCCCTCACCAAGCCATACCTTGGTGACACTAACGCCACCACCATGGCGGGCCCATTCCCTTTCCTTTTCTTTAAGTCGTTGCCATCCATTCATCATGTGCATGCAGAACCCGGGGGAATAAAACCATTGCGACTCTTCCGGGCTGCCATCTTACAATGGTAATCCCAGTTTTTTTTCTTTTTTAACCTCTTGTTTTAGGGCAGGCAATATCCCCTGAATTATCTAACCTGGGAAATTTTGACTCCCAGCTGTAAAATAATTAATTTCCGGGAGGAAACCAACAATGCAAAATGCTAAAAAAAACTTCATAGTTTGAAAGTAGAAAAAGGAAACATCCACCATTCACCCTAGTGCTAATTTTTGATCCAGGGGAAGGCAAAAAACCCCATGAGGCAGGACCAATTGCCCTCACTTTGGGGAAAACTTTGCTCCCCTTCTCCATTCGGGCAATCAAATAAATCCGGATCACGCCCCTTTTCCAAATCCTTGTCACTACAACTTGTGTGGGAGTTTAACTGCAAAAATGGTAGACATTAACGGGTTTAGGATGCAAAAATAACAGTTTTTTAAATTTTTTAAACAGCAAACAAACAAAGGTTAGCAAGGGGAAAAAAAAACACCTCTCTCCAAGTTGTCACACTTCCTTTAAATCCAACACAAAACAAGCATATGGCTTAGCTTTAGCCAAGTAGAAGTATGTCCGCATACCAATATATTGTTTAGTTTGAGTCCAAGATCAGGATAGTCGGTATCTTGGAGCTCCTTTCCAAGCTCCTTATTGCAGCACACTCTAGAGGGAAATGGCAAACAGAATCCTCGGGTTTACATCCTCACCTGGGGGTCTAAAAAACTAGAAGGCTTTTTAAAGGCCTAAAAAAGAGGTCCAGCAAAACCCCAGAAAGGGACTGGGGTAACAGCCCCCCCTCGCTACGCCCCCGGAAAAAGAGAAAAGGCGCTATTCTAACCGAACACGTGTCAGTAATCTACTATCATGAAAATGCTTCTTTTTTTTCCCCCGGGCTCTTGGCCCAAGGGCAATGATTGAATTTGTGCTGCAATTGGCGGGTGGAAAAGCCGTGGTTTTAAAGGGGCCCCCCCCAGCGTGTATACCTAAATTTTTGACAACCAAAAAGCAACCTTCTTTGCAAGTACTGCTTTTATTACTTTTTCCGACAGTCGCCTCCCACTTGTTTACTATTGTGCTCTAGAAATGCTTCGACCTTTTTGAATTCTGTTATAATTCACCATAAAGTTCGCCCACAGAGATTCCCACATCTCATGCTGTACAGAAAGAATCCCTTTCTATGTTATGAGAAATTTCCTTCCAACACTAAAGGATGCCCTCCTGTTCGAGGACTTGAAATTGTTATTTTGGATACCCCATTTCAATAAACAGATATTCGGGAGAGCTGCCCCGCCCTTTTTAACCATTTAAAATCCAATCAATTAACATCTACTTTTTAAAAATACATAGAGCTTTCAGCTCTAGAAAACATTAAGAACCCCACCATTTTCTAAAAAATCAGTCTCTAATGTCGACAGCTATTCCATTTTATTTTCACTGAACTCCAACCAAATAACTCATTCTACTTAATGTTTCTGATTAGGGGATCACCCGAACCAATCTTATTTAATGAAGGAAAGTATAAAAAAAACTCTGTGGTCTTTACAAACCGTTGCAAAGGACAAGCTGGGTGGGAAAACAGGGGCTAGGAATAGGCCAAAGGAATTTAATAAAAGAAAAGTTTGATGAGGAAAAAAAGGGCTCAATTGGTTTTACAAAGAAGGAAACGTGAAACGCATGTTGCCTCCATTCTTAAAAAAAGTTTTAAACTGCGCCATTGCAACAAGGGCAACAGCAGACTTGGGACAACAAAACTCAGATGGGAGAGGGGGGAAAGCGACTCTCCAATGACCGGGGTGACCGTCATCTTACGGGCACCACAACCCCAGGTAATCAAGTGATCTACAAAAGGGAAAGGCAAAAGGCGCTGGGGTGAAGTGCACGGCAAAAAAAGTTCGTAAAAGGCCCTGAGGGAGGGCTCAATCATGTAAACTAGAAAAAGACTTTTATCAATGAAAGCAAAGGAGAGTCAGCTGAAGTTTGCCAAAACCATAAGGATTGGCCTAGAGGGCTGGGTAAGGGAACCTTCTCTGATGATCTAATTTTTTAACTTTGCCCAAAACCCAGGGCGTCTAATGGTAACGGAGACCCGGAGAGGGGTACAAGCCCCAGTGAATTGCTCCACTGTGAAATTTGGGGAGATGTATGAGACTGGGGGTGCTTTAGCAGGGTGGAATTGGGCATAAAACTTTTCAAAAGGCTGCATGAACAAGCCCCATACAAGGTTTTTTCCTGGAAAAAGACTTGCTTCCTTCTGCTCAGGCAACATTCCTCAACTCTGAGGACTGGTTTTTCCAGCAGGACAATGCGCCATGCCATATAGCAAGGTCAATCAATTTGTGGATGAAGGAGCAACACATCAAGACCCTGTCATGGCCAGCCCAATCTCCAGACCTGGACCTCATTGAAAACCTCTGGAATGTAATCAAGAGGAAGATGGATAGTCTCAAGCCATCAAACAAAGAAGAACTGCTTACATTTTTGTGCCAGGAGTGGCATAAGGTCACCCAAAAGCAGTGTGAAAGACTGGTGGAAAGCATGCCAAGACACATGGAAGCTGTGATGAAAAATCATGGTTATTCCACTAAATATTGATTTCTGAACTCTTCCTGACTTAAAACATTAGTCTTATTGCTTCTAAAAAGATATGAACTTGTTTTCTTTGTATTATTTGAGGGCTGACAGCAACTGCTTTTTTCTCATTTACTGCAAATAAATACAAAATGTTTTGTATTTAAATATGAACTTGTTTTCTTTGTATTATTTGAGGGCTGACAGCAACTGCTTTTTTCTCATTTACTGCAAATAAATACAAAATGTTTTGTATTTAAATATGAACTTGTTTTCTTTGTATTATTTGAGGGCTGACAGCATTGTTTCTTTTTTATTATTTTGAAGATTTCTCACTTACTGCAAATAAATACAAAATGTTTTGCTTTTAATTTCGGAGACATGTTGTCAGTAGTTTATATAATAAAATAACAATGTACATTTTTCTCAAAAATACAAACTATTGAAGAGAAAAATCAGAGAAACTAAAAATTTTGCAGTGGTCTCTAAATTTTTTCCAGAGCTGTATAAACAAATAAAGGAAACGGCAATGGGGACTCGGGTGACCCCATCGTTCGCGAACCTTTTTATGGGTAAATTTGAGGAAAAGTTCATCTATTGAAATAATTACTTCTATAAAGTCATCATTTAAATGCGATATATAGATGACCTTTTCCTTATATGGCATGGAACTGAGAAAGAGGCAGAACTTTTCATTGGAGAAATTAATAAGAACACATGGGCTATCACCCTTACCCCTAATAACAAAAAAGAGGACCTCGACATTATGGACCTAATAGCTAAGAAACAAGCGCACCATTATATTACTAGTTTAGTATAAGTCGCAGAGCTCCGGTCTGTGAACCGAGGTCTGCGGGCCATGTTTCACATGCCAAATTTCTAAGTGGCAATTTAGAAGTGGCAATCCTCAGAAATATTCCAGAAATTAATAGAGCAGACTTTGGAGTCCGTAATATCATCTTACTACGTTTCTCTTCTTCTCTTCACAGGTACATTTTTCCTGGTGAACAGCAATTCCCAGCAAACCCACAGCATTATATGTCTAATTGTCTCTGCCTAGTTTAAATGGTACGTTTTTCCTGGTGAACAGCAATTCCCAGCAAACCCACAGCATTATATGTCTAATTGTCTCTGCCTAGTTTAAATGGTACGTTTTTGTCTAGATATTTTGGCCCAGCTCTGTCTTCCATAATTTATCCTGTGTTTATTTGTGTAGGCATCAATCCTACACCTTGAAGTGTCTGCTTTCTGCAGAGCTATTTGGTTCGCATAGTGTTTTTTCAGAAATGTTTTTTTGTGCAGAACCATACGTTGTATTTGGCGTATATTGCTCTTAATCTATATGGGGAGGAAGGGGTGCCTCCATTTTGGTTTTCTGCACCACGCCCACTTTCACAGGCTGTCATAAGAGTGCAGCTTGCAGGTCTGGTGTTTTTTTATTTTCTTTCTCACTGGATAATGGAGGTCGGTTGAACCAGTGAGAGGCCTGGATTTGGCTCTATTGAGAGGTAAAGATAGCGTAGAACTGCCCGACCTGAGATCACGTTGTAAGTTCGTGGGCAGCTTAAGCATTTTTTGATCAAAAATATGTGAACCAAGAATCTCAACGTTTTTTCATGTATGATAGATAGCATAAATGCTTCTTTAGGGATTTCCATGTAATGTATTGCCCTTTTGCAGTTGTGTGCCACTGGTAGTGGTGTGCGTGTGTGTATATATATATATATATATATATATATATATATATATATATATATATATATGTGTGTGTGTGTGTGCCGCAACCCTGCCAGTGGCACCCAGGTTCACATAGTGTTTTTTCAGAAATGTTTTTATGTGCAGACCCATACGGTGTAGTTGGCGTTTATGGCTGTGAATCTAGATGGGGAGGAAGGGGTGCCTCCAGGGTGGTTGTCTGCACCCCGCCCACTTTCACAGGCGGTGATAAGAGGTGCAGCTTGAAGGGGGCGTGGCCAGGCCAGGGATGTGAGCAGTTGCTTCTCCTGTGAGCTCTGTTGTGATGCTCCTTAAACTCAGCTCAACTAAGCCTTTGAACCTGAAGGCAAGCACATCACTGGCACACCTGTGTCCAGCTCACTGTGAGGGTCATATCAAGCCCTCTCTGACCCCTGCGTGTACTTTAGAACTGGACTTAGACCTGTGGAAAGAGGAGCCCCTACGTCCAGCTAACAGCAGCCATTGCTGACATTCACATCCTGCCCTGAGTTGCTGCACACATCCTCCTCATCCAGGTTCCTTCTGAGGAATACTCACCCATGCTGACAGCACAGTGATCAGACAGAAAACTTCCCATCTGCCAGATCATCTCTCATCCTTGGAGAAGGAATTACAGAGCCCAGTCCCAGGACCACAAGGGACTTTAGCACAGCAGGGTATTTTCTGCCAGCAAGGAGCGTGGAAGATAAGGTCAGTGGAAATCTCACAGAGCTACAAACTCTTTACCTGCTTATATCCATCCACTGGGAAATACCTGCTCCACTATTATTTGTCACACCTATGAAGCTACATATTGCTCCCAGGCTTTATAATAACCTGTGGCTCCTTTAGCCTTCTATCTCCCTGAAGACAGCAGGAGACATCATTTTACAAGCCCCTCCTCATAGAAAGAAGGCTCCACACTGCATTAACTTGCCTGTTCACACTATCCTAACAGAATTATTCACAGCTCATGGCAGAACTCTTGTGTTAAGCTTCATCACTGATCCAATCCAGGGACACAACAGACTTCTATTTTTGTACCTGGGCATTTATACTCTTTCCAGAGGTTCTGGTTCTATAATCTGCAAATCCAGCGGGGGTGAAGTTATATAAAAAAATACAAAAAACATATCTATAGGCACCTCCCCCACGTGGTACTTCTACAGTTTTTCCTAAGGTCCTCTGCAACACAAATTCTGCTCTCTCTCCAATCATGGGAGGTACTTCTAAGAAGAACCAAAAGAATAAGCCAACCAAACTTCTGGAATTCTTCTCCTCCTCGCAATCCAGATCCTCAACTAGAAGGGGCCTACAATTTCCCCCATCTTCCTCGACTCCTTCTTCCAAAGCAGGCTCAGTAGATTTTGAACAGCATGATCTGCCTGATTCCCAGCCTCTGACTGTATCCTTGCTCCAGCAACTGTTCTCATCTTTCCGATCAACTTTGCAATCTGATATTAAACAGATGATGGGGGAGCTCAAACAAGACTTTCAATCACTAGCCCGCACTGAACATATTGAGAACAAGATGTCAGACTTTGCAAATTCCCACAATTCCCTAATTGATGCTAATAATGCATTAGAAGAGGAAGTTCAACATCTGGCCTCAAAAGTTCTTGACCTAGAGGACCGATCCAGGCGTAATAATGTTAGAATCCGTGGCATCCCTGAATCTATCTTGCCTGACCAGTTAAACGCATACCTAACAGATCTGATGGCTCTCGTCTTGCCAACTTCTTCAACTCTAGACCTAATGATCGATAGGATCCACAGGATCCCTAAACCCAAAAAACCTACCTCAACAAGTTCCGAGAGACACTATAGCCCGAATACATTTCTACAACATTAAGGAGGAATTTCTAAGGGCTTTAAGAAAGACGGACTCGCTCCCAGACCTTCCAAGCAATTTCCATCTTCCCGGATTTATCTTCTGCAACCATGCTTAAAAGGAAAGAGTTCCAGCCATACACAAGAATCCTACGAGATAAGGATATTCAATATCGATGGGGTTTCCCATTTTAAATTAATAATTGTCACGGATGGCACCCAATTTATATGCCACACTCCAGAAGAGGCCAGCCTTACCCTAAAAATTGGAACCTTCTATCATCAGCAGACGCTATTCCAGTGAGAAATAAACAAATGAAACCCAGAATAATCACACCTCTGTGGTCAGATAAGACCAGCAGATCAAGATGCAGGACTGAGGATTGAAATTTCATTAGTATCCTTTAAGCTTGCTTTGCGGTTCCTTCTGTGCAATGGAGCGTCACTCCAGAGCTCCTTCTCAATGATTTTTCTTGAGATAGGCAATTGACTTGCCCCACTGTTTATTTCCGTTTGACGAAATACTTTTCTACTGCATTCTCTATTTTCAACAGTTTCAACAGTTCAAATGTTGGCTCTATGTTTAGAGCTAATTCCTTTTTATAATGTTTATTATTGCCATGTCTTAACTTTCCTTGACCTGCTTACATACTTTTATAGAAATGTCAATGTTAACAATACATAAGTGATCTATCTTTCTTTTACTTCTTCATTATGGGTATTAAGTTTATGTCACTAAATGTAAATGGTCTCAATTCTCCGTTCAAGAGATCACTTTTATGGAAAGATGTACTCACATCCCGTGCAGATGTAGTATGCTTGCAGGAAACACACCTACATAATAAAGATACCTTTAGACTTAAACATAAAAGATTTCCTCATGCTTTTCACTCTGCGCTGGATCAGAAGAAAGCTGGAGTCTCAATTTTTATCAGAGATTCTGTTGCTTTTTCCCATATACAATCTGTTTTCGACCCCCAAAAGGCGATATATAATTCTACAATGCACATTGAATTCTATGTTATATACACTAGTAACTGTATATGCTCCGAACAAGCATCAGGCATCCTTTGTTTCCAGAGTTCTCACCAAAACCAAAAAGCTACTTAAAGGTAACCTGGTGATTTGTGGAGATTTTAATATGGTAATAGGTAGAACACAATAAAGCGTGTATAAGAGGAATATTTATGAACATATCAACTAGAGAAAAGCGTAACAGAGAAAAGACGCTCACTGAACTTTTAGACAAAATTAAACACTTAGACTCCCAATTTAAATTAAATCCTTCACAAAACATGAGGGAAGAACTTGCCTCTCTCCGAAGGCAATTGAGCACATTGCATCTACAACAATATGAGAATCATCTAAATAGATTGCATTGGAATTTCTATTTACAAGGTGATAGACCCGGCAGACTCCTAGCCAAAAGGATCAAAACAATCCAAGCCAGATCCATAATACCGGACATTTCATCCCCCAATAACACAAAAATATACGATCCACAACAAATTTCTAACGCATTTGCAACATACTATAGATCACTATACAATCTTAGTTCAGACAAGAACATTCCAGCAGTGCAAAAGGAAGATATTGACAAATTCTTAAATGAAATATCACTCCCCTCCTTGACCAAAGATCAACTTGATTCCCTTAATCTACCTATATCACCCCAGAAATTGAGAGGACTATCAAACAATTAAAATGCAACAAATCTCCTGGCCCAGATGGCCTATCTAATGAGTATTTTAAACTCTTCTCGCCCATCTTATCCCCACATCTGTCCCGTCTCTTTAAAACCATCACAACCAAAGGCACACTACCGGCAGAGATGCTTTGTGCAACCAACTCTACTATCCCTAAGCCTGGGAAATCACGGACCTAGTTACAAACTACAGACCAATTTCACTACTCAACTCTGATATCAAAATATACTCTAAAATCCTAGCAAACAGACTCAATGATATCCTTCCATCCCTGATCAGCAAGGACCAGGTGGGGTTCATCAAAGGCAGACAGACGAGAGATGGTAAAAGGCGAGTTTTGGATGTCTTGCAAATAGCTAATTCACAAAAGCTACCCCTTGCTCTTCTGTCACTAGACGGAGAGAAAGCATTTGACAGGATAAATTGGGGTTATATGAAAGAGGTTTTATTAAAAGTTGGCTTTTGTGGACCAATATTTATTCCATGATGTCATTATATTCTCTTTCCCTTTTGCCAGGGTCTACTCGTCCGGATTTCTCTCAGAAAAGTTCCCCATTTTCCCAAAGGAACAAAACAAGGGTGCACTGTCACCCTTGATCTATGATTTGTGCGCTGAGCCTTTAGCAGAACATATTCGGAAATCCTCTCTAATTAAAGGGGTTACCATAAATAAAAATACCCATACAGTGAGCCTATATGCAGATGATATTTTAATCATGTGCCAACAGTCTGATAAATCCATTCCTGCATTACTTGCCCTATTGGAACGTTATGCTCATATTTCATACTACAAATTAAACATAACAAAATCTATACTCTCCCTATAAATTGTCATTCTTCCTTAAAATCTCAATTACCCAACATTAATTTTATTTGGGCAACTCTTTTGTCCCCTATCTAGGAATCAAAATATACCCAAACATTAACACCACCATAGAAAAAAAATCTGGAGGATATTAGTGCTTCATTATCAGAAGAAATTAATAGACTTAACCAATTTCCCCTTTCCTGGCTAGCTCGCATTAATTTAACTAAGATGCTACTTCTCCCCAGATACTTATATATCTCAAGATCCTTACCATTTTTTATTTCCCACTCCTATTCTCACTAAACTTCAAAATCAAACGTTGAAATTTATTTGGCGCCCAAAACGACCTAGATTTAAGAAACAATACCTGTATCAAAAGAGTATTCATGGTGGCCTCTCCGTCCCAAACCTCCTGCAATACAATATTGCTTCCATACTAGAACCCATATTCTTTTATGGAATTCTCCTGAACTCCAACATTGGTCTCAGATAGAGAATTCCACAATTCCTAGGGATCATTTAAGGCTCATTTGATTGCCATGCTATCTGGCAGAAGTCCCACAGAATTTAAATTGTTGACTCTTTCTCATGCAGCATCAGTTTGGCAAAAATTCATTGCTCAGAAGCTAACCCTAAAGTATATATAGACAAACTTAGCTGCCCTCTTTCAGTTATTCAAACATGCAATTCCAGAAGTCTCTATACAACACTGGATAGACATGGGATTGGAGGCAGTAGGGACCTCTATCACCAAGGACACTTCAAGTCCTTTGACGATCTAATGCAACAATATCTATCCCCGAAACCCAAATTTTTTTTCTATTTACAAATCAGACATATTATACAATCATGGCAATGGCCAGATACCCCTAAAACGCTTTCCCCTTTCCATAATTTCCTCTGGAATAAACAAAGACATACTAAAGGTTTATCAGCAGCATACCAAACCTTGTACAAAACAGATCTCTCCACAAAACCAGATTACGCCCTAAAGTGGGAAACCGAGTTGGCCCAGTCCCATACAACAGAAAACGCTTAAAGCAGCTAACATTGTTTCCAAATTTTCAAAATGTGCCAATCATATTGAATTGTCAAGAAAGATTCATCTTCGCTGGTATCTAACCCCAGCCCGCATAGCACATATCTCTCCTGGATATTCATATCTGTGTTAGAGACAGTGCGGTGCTAAAGGCTCCTTATTACACGTGGTGGAAATGTCCACTAATCCAACCACTATGGAAAGAACTAGAAAACTTACTACTTAACATCTTCAAATGGAAAATTAACCTCACACCAGACCTAGCTATTCTAGATCTCACTTTTCATGACATACCACATCCATTCCGTGCAGTTCTATCTCATGCTTTAATAGCTACAAGAATTACGATAGCTTCACCACAGCATTATATGTCTAATTGTCTCTGCCTAGTTTAAATGGTACGTTTTTGTCTAGATATTTTGGCCCAGCTCTGTCTTCCATAATTTATCCTGTGTTTATTTGTGTAGCCATCAATCCCAGATATTCCCCTTGAAGTGTCTGCTTTGTGCAGAGCCATTTGTAGCTCCACCCATTTATGACACCTGAGTGCCTTAATGCTCAATTTGAACTCATCATAGTTTAGTATAAGTTGCAGAGCTCCGGTCTGTGGACCGAGGTCTGAGGGCCATATTTCATGTGCCAGATTTCTAAGTGACAATTTAGAAGTGACAATCCTCAGAAATATCCCAGAAATTAATAGAGCAGACTTTGGAGTCCGTAATATCATCTGATTAAGTTTCTCTTCATCTCTTCACAGGTAAGTTTTTCCTGGTGAAAAGCAATTCCCAGCAAACACACAGCATTATATGTCTAATTGTCTCTGCCTAGTTTAAATAGTACATTTTTCCTGGTGAACAGCAATTCCCAGCAAACACACAGCATTATATGTCTAATTGTCTCTGCCTAGTTTAAATGGTACGTTTTTGTCTAGATATTTTGGCCCAGCTCTGTCTTCCCTAATTTATCCTGTGTTTATTTGTGTAGACATCAATCCCAGATATTCCCCTTGAAATGTCTGCTTTGTGCAGAGCTATTTGTAGCTCCACCCATTTACGACACCTGAATGCCTTAATGCTCAATTTGAACTCATCATAGTTTAGTATAAGTTGCAGAGCTCCGGTCTGTGGATCGAGGTCTGCGGGCCATATTTCACGTGCCAGATTTCTAAGTGGCAATTTAGAAGTGGCAATCCTCAGAAATATCCCAAAAATTAATGGAGCAGACTTTGGAGTCCGTAATGTCATCTGACTACGTTTCTCTTCATCTCTTCACAGGTACGTTTTTCCTGGTGAACAGCAATTCCCAGCAAACCCACAGCATTGTATGTAGAGATGGGCAAATTTCCCGAAATTCGGTTCTTTCACTTCGCCGAATTTCCCGACAAAAAATAACTTCGTTCCGAATTACTTCGGGACGAATCACGTTAAAAAACAGCTTTTTCCAGGCTGCACAGAGCCTGCAGGGTGCTGTAGAAAAGTTGTGCCATGCTTTAAAAAATCAGAGGGAGCTTGGTTTTTGGTCTTCATACAATGTTGTGTTTTAGTATGACCCCGCACATGACTGCCGCCGCTCTTAGAATCGATTCACTATAAAAATTCCCTGGGCACTTAAGAGGCAAAACTGACCAAAAACTGAAGCGGTAATGTAGCCTGATAAAGTCAAGCCAGCGAAAGCTGGAAAAAAACAAGCTGAGGGCTCAGGTGGCAACATCAGTGACAGAGTGTGGAGGTCAGAGAGTGGCACAATGACATTCTGGAGGTGGCAAAAACAGGAGTAGGCCACAGAGTGGCACAATGACACAGTGTGTAGGTTACGGCAGCAGCCACCAGCACAGCATAAGTCAGACAGTGGCACAATGACATTCTAGAGGGGGCAAAAACTGGAGTAGGCCACAGAGTGGCACAATGACACAGTGTGTAGGTCATGGCAGCAGCCACAACAGCAGCATGAGGTAAGACAGTGGCACAATGACAGAGCGTGTAGGTCACGGCAGCAGCACAAGAGGGCAGACAGTGGCACGATTTACATTCGGAGGTGGCAAAACAGGAGTAGGCCAAGATTGGGACAATAACACAGTGTGTAGGTCACGGCAGCAGCCACAGCAGCAACATGAGGTCGGACATTGGCACAATGACAAAGTGTGTAGGGCACGGCAGCAGACACAGCACAGCATGAGGTCAACAGTGGCACAATGACACAGTGTGTAGGTCACGGCAGCACCCCCAGCAGCAGCATGAGTACAGACAGTGGAAAAATGACAGAGTGTGTAGGTCACGGCAGCAGCCACAGCAGCAGCATGAGGTCAGACAGTGGCACAATGACACAGTGTGGAGGGCACGGCAGCAGCCACAGCGCCCGCATGAGGTCAGACAGTGGCACAAATGACATTCTGAAGGTGCAAAACAGTAGTAGCCACAGAGTGCACAATACAGAGAGTGGAGGTGACGGCGGCGCAGCATGAGTCAACAGTGGCACAATGACATTCTGGAGGTGGCAAAAACAGGAGTAGGCCACACAGTGGGACAATGACAGAGTGTGTAGGTCATGGCAGCAGCCACAGCAACAGATTGAGGTCAGACAGTGGCACAATGACAGAGTGTGGTAGGTTTACGGCAGCAGCCACAGCACAGCATATGGTCAACAGTGGCACAAACAAGTGTGAGGTCACGGGAGCAGCCACAGCAGCAGCATGAGGTCAGACAGTGGCACAATGACAAGTGTGTAGGGCACGGCAGCAGCCACAGCACAGCATGAGTCAGACAGTGGACAATGACACAGTGGTAGGTCACGGGAGCAGCCACAGCAGCACATGAGGTCAGACACTGGCACAATGACATTCTGGAGGTGGGCAAACAGGAGTAGGGCCCAAGAGAGGGGACAAATGACAGAGTGTGTAGGTCAGGGGTGCAGCCACAGCAGCAGCATGAGGTCAGACAGTGGCACAATGACAGAGTGTGTAGGTCACGCAGCACCACAAGCAGCAGCATGAGGTCAGACAGTGCACAATGACATTCTGGAGGTGGCAAAACAGGAGTGGCACAGAGTGGGACAATGACAAGTGTGTAGCACGCACAGCCACAGCAGCAGCATGAGGTCAACAGTGGCACAATGACATTCTGGAAAGGGGACCAAAACAGGAGTAGGGCCCCAGAGTGGACAATAACACAGTGTTAGGTCACGGCAGCAGCCACAGCAGCAGCATGAGGTCAGACAGTGGCACAATACATTCTGGGGGTGGGAAAAACAGGAGTAGGCCACAGAGTGGGACAATGACACAGTGTGTTAGGCACGGCAGCAGCCACAGCAGCAGCCTGGGTCAGACAGTGGGACAATGACATTCTGGAGGTGCAAAAACAGGAGTAGGCCACAGAGTGGGACAATAACACAGTGTGTAGGTCACGCAGCAGCCACAGCAGCAGCATGAGGTCAGACAGTGGCACAATGACATTCTGGAGTGGCAAAAACAGGAGTAGGCCACAGAGTGGGACAAAGACACAGGTGTAGTCACGGCAGCAGCCACAGCACAGCATGAGGGCAGACAGTGGCACAATGACAGAGTGTTGAGGGCGGCAGCAGCCACAGCACAGTATGAGTCAGACAGTGGGACAATGACACAGTGTGTAGTCACGGCAGCAGCCACAGCAGCAACATGAGGTTCAGACAGTGGCACAATGACATTCTGGAGGGGGCAAAACATTTGTAGGCCACAGAGTGGCACAATGACAGAGAGGAGGTGACGGCGCAGCAGCATGAGTCAACAGTGGCACAATGACATTTTGGGTGGCAAAACAGTAGTACCACGAGGGCACAATGACAAAGAGGTAGGGCACATATG
>JAODAL010029638.1:0-51297 GCA_025379985.1 Phyllomedusa bahiana
GGAGTTGTGGAAAAAGCTTTTTTTTTATTTTTTGGTTTTTTGGGTGATGCAATGTGGCGCCATATGTTACGGGGTGGGGGTGGGGGGCGACATTTCTTCACCTCGCCCTGAGTGAAATTTAGCCTAGGAACTGCCCTGTGTGTTGGTATTAGTTGCTTTCCAGCCGTGAGAACAGCAGAGACGGAAGCCTATGGATGGAGACAAGCAGTGCTGCATAGCAAGATCGTGTCAGTGTAAACTGCTTTCTAGCTTCAAAGGATGCGGAATAGCGAGAACTTACAATGAATGAAAATTGCGGTTCTAACAAAATAAAATAATATAATAATATAATAATAAATATGTTACTACATATAAACAATAAATAAATAAAAGTTTTTTTGTTAAAGAGCTAAAATTACTATACTCTTATTATACTTTTCGTTAAGATATTTATGTCTTTAAAAGCTTATGGAATAAAAGGAACCAATGGGAGAATAGCGGGAATTATAAACCAACCAATGAGATAAGGAGCTCAGTTCAATGTGTTTTATCACGGGTAATGAAACAGCGGTAAATATAAATGAACCAATCATAGAATGTACAGTATGAATGTTGAGAGGGAATTTTGAGAAATAAGGTGAAGGGCGCAGAGTACAATTCTTAAATTTAAACTGAAGCACTCTATGTAGGGGCGCATCTAAGAAGAGCACATAGTAAAAGATGAGTGGACCAATCAGAGCGAAGACGGATATTATGAAAGGACCAATGGTAGGAGGAGCTACTGTCTATGGGAAATAGAATGGAATGTAGCTTAGCGGTAATTATGAATCAACCAATGGAGAAAAGGGAAAGATAAATGGACCAATAGGAAAGCTGTTGGTCCGTAGAAAGATACGAATGACAAAATACAGATGTTATCTTGTCTATATTGATTGAAAATGCTATAAAGTAGATAAATATATACAAGGTTATAAAAAAATGTTTCCCCTACTACTTTATAACCGTGTATATATTTATCTACTTTATAGCATTTTCAATCAATATAGACAAGATAACATCTTTATTTTGTCATTCGTATCTTTCTACGGACCAACAGCTTTCCTATTGGTCCATTTATCTTTCCCTTTTCTCAATTGGTTAATTCAAAATTACCGCTAAGCTACATTCCATTCTATTTCCCATAGACAGTAGCTCCTCCTACCATTGGTCCTTTTTTTCATTCCATACAACTTCACAATTGTGCACCCCCTTTGTGTTTTTCTGTTTCCTGTTGTACTGGCTACTTTAATCTTTTGTCTGCTACAGTATCGATTACACTGAAAAGTGTCTCCAATGTGTATAGGTAACACAGCATCCACCATTCATAATAGAAGATAGTCATAGCTCCCCCTCTCTGCACACTGACTTCTTCCAAGGTCACAGAGTGTGTCTAGAAAAATCTCCTATAGAAGTAAATGGGTCCGCTCCTGTTCACAGGCTCTTATGTCCATGAAGCTGCTGTAAAGCATCCCTCTAAATGCTGTTAAAAGTAACTCAGGCAAGATGGCTTTCCCCATAGTCCTATACAGACAACAGAATTAACTTACCGCCGGAGCCAGTTTTGGCCTTTCTGACAGAGCCAAATTTTTTAAATATGGCATGTGTCACTGTATGTGAGAATAACTTTTTGACATTTTTCTACCATGATCAAAGAATGTTTTTCATGAACATTGTTTTAAGTTAATAAAAAAATTTGGTCCAAAAAGTCTTTTTTTTTGTGAAAAATATCTAAGTATCATTTTAAACTCAAAAATTTTGTTTTCCCACCAAAAATAGTTTAACTAGCATTACCATATGTTACTGTAAGTTGGATATTTTTTAAATGTCTTTTTTATGCTTTAAGGGGTTGAAATTTAGTAGAATTTTAAAATTTTTCAAAAAAATTTTGAAAAAAAAAAAAAATTTTTTTTTAGGGACCAGTCAGTTTCTATGTGACTTTTGGCCCGTATGTTTGGTACCCCCAAAAGACTTCATTAAGAAAATACACCCCCTTAAAATATTTTAAAAAAGATTTAGGAAATTTATTTACCCTTTGGTGTTTCACGGAATTAAAGCAAAGGGAGGGAAAAAATTTACTTTTTTTGCAGTCTTCAATTTTTTTCCTTATTACAAGAAACGTAGATGGACCGGGGAAAGCAATTTTAAAATTTTATTCCCCCGATTCTGATGTTTTTAGAGATATCCCTTTTGTGGCCTGGGGCACTACTTGGCTCAACCACAAGCCCCAGAAAAGGAGGAAAACCCTAGGACTCTTTGGTCTTCATTTTCTTTATTTTGGCGGCATTTTCCGGCTTGGGAAACCCCAAGGGGCTGAAAAATTTAAAAAACTTTGAATTTTTAGGTTCCATGCTTGATCAAAAAATTTATTTGCCCCCCCCGGCTTACAACGGGATTCAAGGCGAGTGGCCCCATCATCTTTAAAAAATGTGAACCTGGGTGCCCCCGGCTTGGTTGCAGATATATAAATATATATTATATATTTTTATATATATTTAAAATTATTTATATTAATATATATATTATATATACTATATGAAAAAGTTTTGGGGACCCCCTTTTAAACTTAATCATTTTTATTCTAAATATTTGGGGGGTTGCAAACCCCCCATTTTTAATTTGATATATTAATAACTGATGGAACAGTAAAATTTCGGATTGAAATGGGTTTTTGTATAACACAAAAAGTGCAATATGCATTAAACCAAATTTTTTATGGTGAAAAATTTTGGGGACCCCTTTTTTTTTTTATTGATTTGAATACTCCTAATGTTTTACGACTTTCGAAAACAAACATTGGTTTTGTAAACCTCCTGGCTTTGAACTTCATACCCAGGTGTACCCAAGATGGGAAAAGGTATTTAAGGTGGCCAATTGCAAGTTGTTTCCTATTTAAATCTTGTGAAGAGTGGCATCATGGGCTCCTAAAAAAAATAACTCCCAAATAATTTAAAAAAAAGATTGTTAAACATAGTTGTCGGGGGGAAGGATAAAAAAAGTTGTCTCAGAGTTTTAAAAACTGTCTTTTCCCACTTTTTGGGGTAACATAGAAGCAAATGGAAGACCACGGGGGACAGTTTTTTTTTCCCCCAAAAAGTGGCGGGCCCAAAGAAAAATATCGAAGGCAGGAAGAGAATGGGGAAAACAGTCAAGGCAATCCACGGGACCCCCCTCCAAAGAGCGCAGCATTCTTGCTGCGTGGTGTCCTGTGCATCGGTCAAAAATACAGCACACTTTGCACAAGGGAAAGCTTTTGGGGAGAGTGATGCGAAAAGAAGCGTTTCTGAAAGCACGCCCAAAACGAGTGCCTGGGGGTATGCAAAAGCACATTTGGACAAGCCCTTTTTTTTTGGAAAAGGGTCCTGGGGACTGATGAAACAAGATTGAGTTTTTTGGTATACAAAAAAGGCGTTATGCATGGGGTCCCAAAAACACAGTTTCCAAGAAAAACACTTGTACCCACTGTAGAATTGGTGGGGGTTCCATATGCTTTGGGGGGTGTGTGGCCAATGCCGGCACCGGGATCTTGTTAAAGTTGAGGGTGCATGGATTCAACTCAGTTCGCAGATTCTTAGAAAAAGTACAAGAATCAGTGATGAAATTTTAAGTTAGCCGGGAGGATATTTCAGCAAGACAATGATCCAAACACCGCTCCAAATTTTTACTAGGCATTCTGCAGAGGAAAAATTACAATGTTGGGGTGGCCCCTTTCCCGCCCCCGACCCCGAATATCATTTGAACATTTTGTGGGATACTTTGAAAGGGGGTGTCCATGCCGGCGACCTCAAAATTAACTGAACTTGAATGTTTTGTAAAGAGGAATGGTCCCAAAAATACCCTTATCCAGGATCCAGGAACTGATTTTTAAAAACTACGGGAAACGACAGAGGGTGTTATTTTGCAAAAAAAAGGGGGATGTACTAAAAATTAAGTCACTTTTTGTTGGGGTGCCCTATTTTTCACCGGCAAATTTTGGTTTAAAGAATTGACATTTGTGTTAGTACAAAAAAACCTATTTCAATGGAATATTTCTGTGTCCTCAGTTATGAGATATATCAAATTGAAAGGTTTGCAACCACCCAAAAATTTTTGAACTAAAAATGATTAAGATTAAGGGGTGCCCAAAATTTTTATACGGGTGTATATATATTAATATATATATATAAATATATATTATATATATATAATCGCAAGGGAAAGAAAAAGAAAAAGGGAGGGGCACAATAGGTAATTTCAGTTAAAAAATAGCCCAAAAAAGGAGCAAGCTCACCTGGGAAAGGTTTTGCAGTAATGGGCACAACACTCAAGAAGGCTTCAGGGTTTTGTGTTAGCCCTTAAGACAGCAGCCCGGATCCCCGGAAAAACCCCAGGTCCGGTACAGGAAACTAGGTAGGAACTATCTTGAAGTATCCAAAATGGATGTGGATCCAGCGCTTCGAGGCAAAAACAGAGAGAAGCGATCTCTCGCTATAATGTATTGAAAAGACTGGCTTTATTGTTTAAAAGTGCAGCAGACTTATGCTGTCACACAATTAAAACCAAAAGACATAAATAAAAGGCTCAACGCGTTTTCGCGGCAAACCCGCACTTCCTCAGGAGCATGCATTACACTGCACATGGCTACAGGGCTTTTTTATATAAAACATGGATCCCGGCAGGAAGTTGTCACAATGGCATCGACGAACCAAAGATCTTTTTAGTCCACGGTATCTGATTCTATAGTAAAGAAGACTCTGAATGGATGGAGGATCAGTCAATCACTATTAGTGTCAGGTCACATGTCTTTGAGCTTTAAAGACTGGTGGTGAAAGCTGTCAATCAAATGTGTCATTGGGATCCGGGTTCTGATGTCGGCATACACAGGGATGGTTTGGGGATCCCCGTCAATCTCCCAATGTCAACAATATGAGACGATAGGGTCCCATAATTGTTCTGTTTTCAAGTGAAAAACCATAACCTTATACATGCATGATATCAGTCTCCTTATATATATAAATATATCACAAATTAAACCTAATAGGCTGCTCCAAACAGAGATCATAAATATTAAAATGTTAATTTTTCATTAAAAAAATGAAAGTACCTAAAAAACCTGCTTCGCTATATAATCCTTACTCAACAAAGAACTACATTTTTATTAAAATTGTAATGCCTAAAAATGGACCAATGTTAAATAGTTTCGATTACTTCATTTAATCCCTTTGGCCTTAAAGTCTGTAGTGTGAAGATCCAGTACATTTCTTTTTTTTTTTAAGAATCTGGGAACGATTGGGTACATCACAATTAACACTATCTATAGGGGTAATATTGAAAACCGAAAATCTTTATTATGTGCCTCTGTGCAGTGTCTTGCTATGCTTTGTAAAGATCACCTTTTTTTTGTGCTGGCACGATGACATTTTTAAAAACGAATATGTAAAGGGGCAGGGGGTTTTTCCCTACGTATTGCTTTGAACATTTACATTAAATTCTTGTAAAAAAACATGTGTACTTTTACGGTTTAAAAAAGTTTTTTATGGGATATGTTGAGAGGGGCGAATAAAATTTCTAACGAAGTGGAATTCGTTTAGAATTTTAAGGAAAAATTGGGGTTTGGAACGAATTTCGAACTTTGGGGTATTTTGGTTTGGAACAAAAGTGGGTGTTTTTGTTTGGGTTTAAAATGGTTGGAGCAATGGGCCCCTACAGGGGGGCCAAAGCACCCCTGGGAGGAAGAAAGGGAACCCTGATGACTTTGTGAGAGTTAAGAACCCCTTTCAGAGCCCGGCGGGATTCTGTTGACGTCACCGCACTATATAAGCCCGGGGGCGCCCCGCTGGGAGCCCCCCACCCCTTTCTCACTTTTCTGACAGGGAAGGGTTGTGGGGGGTGTTAGCGGTTTTGAAAAACTGATTTTTACACAGGATTTTTGGGGGGTTCTCGGGCTTGTCTCAGAGACTGTTCTCTGAAGTTCAAATTTTCTGTTTTTTGGGGAAATTGGTTAAAACCCGGTGTGCTTTCCCAACTGCAGCTGCAAATACTTCAATATCCAAGGGGGGATCTAACCCAGTTCCTGTTGTATTCATTTAAAGAAACAGCGTTTTTACAATACAAATACCACTTAAATTTTGGTTTGTCAATTCTATTGAAAAATTTTTACACCCCGGGGTTAAATTAAGCTTTTTTCGTTTTGCTGGGTGCTGATTTAAAAAAAACCCGTCTTTTTCAACGCCAAATTTTATTTTTTTTTTTTTGGTGGGCCTAATTAAAAGAAAAGGTTAATTAAAATTTTTTATCCCTTGTTGTGTGGCGTAGAAAATACGCCATTGTAACACGTACAAAGCACTATTTTGGGGTTTGGTTTCAATTTATTGCGAAATTTTACACCCCAGGGGTTAATTAAGCGTTGTTTTGCTGCTGTGCTGAAAAAAAATTAAACCTTTCCTTTTTCAAACGCAAATTTTTTTTTTTTTTTTGGTACCCTAATTCACAAGCAAAAGGTTTAAAATTAAAATTTTTATTTTCTTGTTGTGTGGCTTTGAAAACGCCATTGAAACCGTACAAAGCTACAGTTTGGGGGGTGGCTAAATTTCTATTGCGCATTTTTACATCCAGGGGTTAATTAAGGTTTTTTTTTGGGGGTGGGGCTGAAAAAAATAACCTCTTTTTCAACGCCAAATATAAAATTTTTTTTTTGGGTTTGGCCAAATTTCCCACAAGAAAAGGTTTAAATTTTCCCAATTTTTATCTCTTGTTGGGGGGCTTTAAGTAAAAAACGCCTTTGTAACAGAAAAAAAAGCTCTAGTTTGGGGTGGCTCAATTCAAATTGCGCCAATTTACACCCAGGGGTTAATTAAGCGTTTTTTTGGTGCTGTGTGCAAAAATAAACCGTCTTTTTCAACCCCAAAATATATTTTTTTTTTGGAAAGTAATTCCCAAAGCAAAGGGAAATTTTACAATTTTAAATCTTTTTGTTGTGGGGGCGTAAAAAAATACGCCTTTTGTAAAAAAGGTACAAAGCTTATTTGTTTGTGGTGGCTAATTTTTATTGGAAATTTTTAATCCGGGGGTTAATTAAGCGTTGTTTTGCGGGTGTCCCCCCCCCCTCCCCCCCCAAAAAAAAAACCCCCGTCTTTTTTCAACACCGAAATATATACATTTTTCTTGTAGCATAATTCCCCAAGGGCAAAGGTTTAAAAAACCCCTTTTTGTGCTTTTTACAAATTTTGTAAAACAACAGTGCTTGTAAACGACAAATTCAAGTAAAATTTTTCCTGGCCATTTGTGGAGCGAAAATTTTTTAACCAAAGGGGGTTTCCCCCAAACTTTGTTATGGGTTCATTTTGGAAATCAAAAAAAAGGGGGTTTTTATTATACAGATAGCTTCATCAAACAGTGTTTGTACCCTTTTAAACAAAACAGTATGTTTAGGCAGAGAAGGTGGCAGGTTTGCAACTGCGAATGGCCCGTGGGGACCAAAAAATTTTTGAAAAAGGGGGCCCCGGGGCCCCGCACAGCAAAGGGGACGTTGCAGCAGGGGTTTAATCGGGTGAGGGCCCCAAAAATGCCCCTGTCATTAGCGGGCCCTGGTTGTTCGAACCCAAGGGTTTTTGATTGGTTTGGGGCTTTGGTCATCCCCTTCCTTCCCGATGACCTCTGAAAACCCCCGCCAAGAGGCGGTGGGAACCCCAGGGGCACAAACACTTAGTTGGCTTGGGGGGGGGGACGGAAGGGCCCGGGCCCACCTGTCCCCAGCCCCCCTCCCGTTTTCCCTCCCCGTTTCCCCCACCAGGGAAACTACTTTGTGGTCTGGGTCAGGGGCCCTATTTTAGAGAGGGGAAGAACAATTTTGGGGGAGGGGGGTAGAGTACTTGGCAGCGAAGAAAAGGGGCCAAAATCCCCCGCTTTTGCAGTAGGCGGAAAGTATAGATGTGGGGGAGTGGCATGGGAGGTCATGTGGTGAGAGGTCAAACCTCGGGGGTTACCAAAAACCGGTGATGAGGACAGTAGTGGAGATTCAAAAAAATTAGATGAGGGGTGTACCGACCGCAATTGGGGCCCGGGGGAAGAAGGGCTTCATTAAACGTTTAGGGAGGGAAAAGGGCGGGCAGCTTTCGCGTTTAGGCAAACGGGCAGCCAGCAAGTGGGTTTTTTGGCCGTGATAGAACAGGGGTAGCAAACAGTGTGAAGGGCGGGGGGTCCCAAACGGCCCGGGGGTGGTTGAAAACCCGTTGCGGTCCAAAGGGCAGTTTGCGGCACGGGGCCCCAGCGGGGCCAAACCGGCGGGTAGTCACTCAGTGCGGGGCCGTTTTGGCCCGGTTTAAAAACGCTACTCGGCGGTGGGGCAGTTTTTTGCTAAAACACCCGGGGAAGGGCCGAATATGGGTATATGGGAGAATCTTTGGGGCCCAAAAAAAGTGAAGGTGGCAAGGGGGGCTTACGTTGGCACAACGGCCCGGGGTCAAACCCTGCAGGTCCCCCAAAACGGTGGCCTGGGGAAAAAAGAAAAAAAACGTGGCTAGTTTTGGTGGTCCATCCCGCCGGGGGTGCAAACAGCAGCAGCGGCCCGTGGCACGGATTTTCCATTTCGCCAAATTTAAGGCTCCACCACCCTGCAGAAGGCCAAACTGTTTCTCTTTTGGGCTTCCTCTTTCCCGGGACAATTTTTTTGCTCCTGCTAATCATGGGGCCAAACAGTCGTTTTAGAGAGGGGGATTGTTAAAAAAGGGCAACAGTATGGTCCAAAACCCTCCTAAGGTTTCAGAAGGATGACCGTGGTCCTTTTGGGGCCAAAATTGTTGGTATGCAGTCCCTCCCTTTCCAAATGGTGGGCTCTGCACCTTTTTAGAGGGAAATTAAAGGGTTGTGCCGAGCCGGATGGAGAGTTTTCCCCAAAACCGGTTTAAATTTTTTTTCCAAAAAAAGGGAAGTCCAGCAAGTAAAATATGTAGAAAAGAAAAATGGGTCAGTCCCTTTAGCTTATCGGTTTGTTCCAAGGGTTTCAGGGGCCCGCGCGGAGTTTGGAGCTTTTAAAATAAAGGTCCCCGGGGCCCCGTACCCTGTCCTTTTCGGCCCCCTGGGGAATGTGCTTCCTGCCCCGGAAAACCAACAACTTGGACCCGGAGACGCCGCTTTCTCCTCCCCGTTGTCAAAATGCTGCTCATTTCGCCCCCTGTTCCCCCTCCCCCTCCTCCTCCACCCCCACCTTCTCGCCCCCACAAGTATGCTCCAATTTATAACCACATTTTTGTAGGGCACAGCCGGGTTTTCAGCGTTCTACACCTAGCTTGCTCGGCGAACCCAAGTTTACACAGGGGAGGAAAATGCCCGCGTCATTTCAGCAAGAAATCGATGTGTGGTTTCTCCGCGGCCAACTGCAAATCCCGGAAACCCTGGGGGAGGGGGCAATGGGGGGAACATGGTGTTTCCCCGCTGACCGAGGGGGGGATGGTCCATGCGCCCTGCATGGCGCACCCTGTTCCCAAACTGGTTGTAAAAGGTTCCTGAAGTCTTTTCCCCCGGGTCTTCAGAACATTCTGAAAATGGCCAGGAAAAACTTTGCCCTGCATTTATCCATTCGTTAAAAAAGCCAGGAAAAACCCCTCCCCGAGTTGCGCGGCCGAACGGCCTCCCCCAAAAACCTCTGATATTTCGATGTTTCCCCCCGCTGGAATTCCAAACCTGCACATGTTGGACCCGGGTGTAAGGAAAAAGAGAAAGGGGCCCTTAACGATTTTTTGATTTATCCAAAGGGAGACAGAAAATTTTCCCCCTGTGTAAATTTATGTCAGCCAGTGGCCCGCTCATTTCGTGGGCACCTGGTTTGTTGAGGCCCCTTAAAAGGAAGGCCCCCGTTAAATTTTTCAGTCGCCAGGCTAGGGGGTGAATAAGTCATTCACCCGTTCTTTTCCCGGCCCGATGCTGGGGAAAAAAAATGTCTGGGAGGGGGGTGGAGAGTTTGGCGGGGCTACCCTTCGTGGCCCCTTTAGCTTTTGGTGGGGATGAAATGGAGGAAAGGGGGAGGAGGAGGACATTGGAAAGGGAAAAACTTGTCTGGTGAAATGGTGGATTTTTCTACCCAGGGACAAGAGAGGAGGAAGGGAGGAGAGCTGGAGGGAGGTGGATGGAGATGGGGAAGACGGGGGCAGATGACTCCCAAAGCAAGTGGCAGTATTTCAGGGGAAAAAAGGAGGAAAGGGAAAACCCCGGAGTCAATTTTGCCCGATGTCCCCCCAGCATTTCTTATTTGCTGGCTAGTGACAGCCGGGAAAAGTCAGCATCCGGGCAGAGGGGAAAGAAAAACTGGGTCTTTCCCCCCTTTTTGGGCCTCGCTACCGGTCAAAATGGGGCCTTTTTTTCCCCGCTATTGGAGGGAAAAAACAACCAAATTTTTCTATAGGGGGAAAACCCTCCGTAATAGTTGGCCGCTGCCCAATTTCTGAGGGGATCGTCCCTCCTAAAAGGTCTGAAACCGGGGGGGGGGGTTTCCCCGCGTCAAGTACTACTGCCCCGGGTGGTGGGGGAAGGTTTGGGGGGGAGGAAACGTTAACCCCGCTCATCGCCCTAACCTAAGTTTTGGAGTCAAATTAAAGAGCCCGCTTTCCTTTACCCGCTAGTGAAAGGGGGAAGGGCACCAGCTGCAGCAGCAGCAGCCCGGACCCTGGGCAAATTCCCCGAAAACCAAAAAGGTTGTGGCCTACTTGGGACAGGGACTCTGCCCCCAGTTAGAAGATCCGTGGCTACTGGGCAGCCAAAACTGGATGTGTGGCCCCCAACTTTTCCCAAATTTTTCATTGGGGAAGAAGCTGGGCCCGCCCGGCCCGTTTGTGTGGCATCAGAAATGGGTGTTCAGTGCGGCGGGGGCCATCGTTACCCCAAGGAAAAACCCGCTTTTGGTTCCCCGGGGGAAAAGTTGAAAACGAGTCCTTTTTCAAGATGAAACCCGGCGGGGTGGCCAAAGGGTTTTCCCACACACCAATGCCTTTGGGGTCAGTCTGGGTTAAAACCTTTCCTGCCTCAGCCCCTATTCGATGCCGCCACCCGGCCTGATGCCCCCAAATTGTATAGTTTTCTTTCCCCCTTTTGGGCCCCAACCCCCGTCTTTTTCCAGGGATGGTATTTCCACCCCTCAAATCTGTCCCTTGGCCAATCTATGTGTTATGTGGTGCTGCTGTTGCTGTTGCCTTGAAAATCCACCCCTGTGTCATTGTGCCACTTGGGGGCCCCGGTACTGTTTTGCCACCTCCAGAATGTCATTGTGGGGCCCCTCTTGGGCCTCATGCTGTTGCTTGTTCCCTTTACCCCCAATCTTTTGTCATTTTTGCCCCCTGCCTGACCTCATTTCTGCGCCGCGTGCCTCCGCTCTCTTATTTTTGCCCCTCGTGGGGGTAATACTATTTTTCCCCTGCAGAATTGGGGGCCCTTGTGCCCCTCTCTGACCTCTTTTGCTGCTTTTGACTCCTGTGTGCCCTCCAAAACTGTGTATTGTGCCACTGTTTTTGAAACCTCATGCTGCTGCCGTGGCTGCTTTTTGGGGTTGGGGGCCCCTTCCCCACTGTGGCCTTCTCCTGTTTTTTCCACCCCCAGAATTTTTTCATTGTGCCCCCCTGTCTGACCTCATGCTGCTGATGTGGCTGGGTGCCGGGGGCCCTCCAAAAGGGGTCATTGTGCCCTTTTCTGACCCCCTTTTGCTGCTGTTTTTGCTCCCCCGCCGTGCCCTCCCCTGGGTTTCTGTTCAACTCTTTTTGGGCCCACCCTTTTTTTTCCAGCTCCAGAATTTGTCATTTGTGCCACTGCCGACCTCATTTTGCTGCCAAAAGTGGGCCTCAACACTGTTTTCTTTGGGGCCACTCTGCGGGCCCGGGGGACTGTTTTGCCCCTTCCAGTTTTTCCCTTGTGCCCCTTTTCTGCCTCCTGCTTTCTGTGGCTTTCCCCCGTCACCTCCCCACTCTGTCACTAAAGTTGCCCCCTGAGCTCTCAGGGTTTTTTTTTTTCCCGTTTTTTCTGCCATGACTTTATCAGGCTACGTTTTCCCGCTTCGTTTTTTGGTCCCGTTTTGCCCCCCTAAGTGCCCCGGGCTTTTATTTGTGAAGCGTTTTTAAGGGGGGGGCAGTTTGTTCGTGTCATTTCTAAAACACAAATTGGGAAAGAAGACCAAAAAAAAACCCCCCTCTGCATATTTAAACATGGCCCCAACGTTCTACCGCTCCCCGCCCGGTCTGTGCAGCCTGGGGAAAAGCTGCTTTTTAACGCGATTCGGTTTCCCAAGTAATTCCCGGAAAAGAAACGGGAAATTTTTTGGAAATTCCCGGGAAAGGGGTTTCCCAATCGGGAATTTTTTAGAAAATTTTGCCCCCTCTAAAATGATTTTTTCGTTGCCTTTTAGGTTGGGTCGTTTTCGGTTTTCCCCATAAAGCCAAAAACATTTGCATTTTGGGTATTAAAATGGGAAGGGTGCCCCCGTTCTGAAGAAATGGGGTATGTCACTATTAAATGAAAGTTTATTCCCACTGGGGGGGGAATCATTTCCTTTAATGTTTGGCGGGGCTTTTTTAAATATCAGAATTGGATTTTTTTGGGGTAAAAAGGGTTAGATTTGGGTCTTCATTCAAAATATGCCCAAAGGTTTTTTAGGATTGTTTTTTTTTTGAGCATTTGGGGGGAATTTTTACCTAGTTATAGAAAAAGGGATTTTTTTAGTTTTTTCTTTGGAGATAACGTTATTGGATGTTTTTTTTTATATATTTAAAACACCCACGGCATTTCTATACCATTTGGCCAAAACCCAAAGCTGAAAAGGGGCTATACAAAAGGAAGGAAACCTCTAAAAGGGAAACATTTTTGCTATCTATCATTCATGAAAAAAATTGAGTTCTTTGTTCCTTTTTTTGATCAAAAAATGTAATGCCCCCCATGCTTCCTTTTTTTGGGTTTCTGTTCCCCCCCCCTCTCCAGGCTGTAAAAAGAAGGGCCGTTGCGGTTTTTGGGTGTTTTTTTTTTTTTTTTTCTTGAATTTTGGAGGTTTGGTTGGGCCCCTGTGAGAGGCAGATTGGCTCGATTGAGGGTTTAAAAAAATAGCATAGGACTGGGCCCGGGGTTTTGAATAAAAGTTGAAAGTTGTGGGCAGTTAAAAATCTTTTTTAATTTTAAAATATGTAAACGAGAGTCCCCAAAGTTTTTTCATGTTGAAAAGAAAAGCCCCTAAATGTTTTTTTAGGGAAATTTCCGTAGTGTATTGCCCCTTTTAAAAATTTTAAAAAAAAGCACGAACCTTGCAAACATCCCGCAAAAGATATAACAGCCTGTGGAGGGGGGGAAAGGGTTTTCCCAAAAGGGGGGGGGAAAAAAGGAGGGGGATCCATTCTTTCCCCCTATATTTTAAAAGCAAAAACATTTTCCCCAAAAAAAACGTATAGTTCTGAAAAAAAAAAATTTTGAAAAAAAAACAATGTGAACCCCGGGTGGGCCCCTGGCTTGGTTGCCCGGAAAATATTTTATTTAATATTTATATAATTTTTTATATATTATTTATATATAATATATATTTTATTTTAATATATATTTATATACACACGCATTCCCCTTTCCCTTGGGACACCCAAATGCTAAAAGGGCTATACAATACTTGGAAACCTCCCAAAGAAGATTTATTATCTATAAAACATGAAAAAAACTTTAGATTTTAGTTACATGTTTTGATCAAAAAAAAGCTTATGCCCCCCCCGGTTACCAAAAAAGGATTCCCAAAGGGACGTGGTCCTCTCTTTTTTACCCCTCCTAGAGTCAAATTCAGATTCTATTGGGTCAACCGACCTCCATAAACCAGAGGAAAAAAAAAAAGCACCAAACTTTCAAGCATACTGTATGATAAGCAACCCCGTGGAGGTGGGCGGTGTGCAAGAGACCAAAATGGAGGATATTTTCCCTATATAGTTTAAAAACAATATAGCAAATACAACGTATAGTTTGCCAAAAAACATTTCGAAAAACACAATGTGAAAAACCCGGGTTTCCCCTGGCATGGTTGCGGCATTTAAAATACACGCATTCCCAATACCCCGTGGGCCCCCATCAGCTAAAGGGGAATACAAACTGGAAAAACCTTAAAGAGCATTTATGCTATCTACAATAATGAAAAAAAATTTTGGGTTCTTTGTTTACCCCCTTTTTATCAAAAAAAAGCTTAAGCCACACCCTGCTACCCGGGGTTTCAAGGCGGGTGGTCCCCACTCTTTTTTACCTCTCACTAGAGAAATTTAGATTCTCATTGGGTCAACGACCTCCATAATCCAGAGAGAAAAATTTTAAAAAGCACCAACCTTGCAAGCATACTGCACTGATAAAACAACCTCGGGAGGTGGGCGGGGTGCAAAAGACCAAAGTGGAGGCATCCATTCCTCCCTATATAGTTTAAAAGCAATATATGCCGAATACAACGTATAGTTCTGCACAAAAAAACATTTCTGAAAAACACAATGTGAACCTGGGTGCCACTGGCATGGTTGCGGCATATATATACACGCATTCCAATACCAATGGCACACCATCAGCTAAAAGGGCAATACAATACATGGAAACCTCTAAAGAAGCATTTATGCTATCTACAATATATGAAAAAAACTGAGATTCTTAGTTCACATGTTTTGATCAAAAAATGCTTAAGCCATCCCCGGCTACCAACGGGGTATCAAGGCGGGTGGTCCTACTCTATTTTTACCTCTCACTAGAGTCAAATTCAGACTTCTCATTGGGTCAACAGACCTCCATAATCCAGAGAGAAAAATAAAAAAAATCAAAACATTGATCAAAACATGTCAACTAAGAATCTCAAAGTTTTTTTCATATATAGTAGATAGCATAAATGCTTCTTTAGAGGTTTCCATGTATTGTTTGATAGCCCTTTTAGCTGATGGTGTGCCTTTTTTAGCGTTAGGCTGTGAAAATGAAGAATTTTTTTTCCAACAATTTGCAGTTTAAGCTGCAAATGCTTCATTTTTACAAAGAATCCTGGAAAAAAAAGCACCTCAAATTTAAGTGCGCAATTTCTTCCAAGTTCAGCAATACCCTATATGTGGGTGTAAACAGCTTTTTGGGTGCATGTCAAGGCGTAAAAGGGAGGGAGCGTTATTTGGCTTTTGGAACGCAGATTTTGGTGGGACCATGTCGCATTTGCAAAGCCCTTAAAGTACCAGAACAGGTGAAACCTTCCAGAAGTTACACCATTTTGTATTTAACACCCCTCATGGATCTCATCTAGGGGTGTATTATGCATTATGGGCGCACAGGTGTTCCATAGTTTTTTTTTACCATTGGGCCATGAAAATGGGGGAGAAATGTAGTTTGGTCATTGTTTCTTGGGTTTCAATTTGACAGCGTTCGCCGTGCAGTGTAAATGACAGGATAACTTTACTATATGGGTCGGTACAATTGCAATGATATAAATTTTATATAGTTTTTATGTTTTATTACTTTTACACAACAGAAATGCGTTCATAAAAAATTGCGTTTTTATGTTGTCCTATTCTGACAACCATAACTTTTTTTTTTCTGTGTACAGAGCTGATTATGGGCTTGTTTTTGCGAGATGAGTTGACGTTTGTACTGGTACCATTATGGGGTTTATATGACGCTTTAATGACTTTTTATTAAGGTTTTAGTGAGGTGTTTTGAACAAAATACAGCAGTCCTGGTATTGTTTTTTATTTTTACAGCCGTCACCGTGCGGTATAAATGACATTCTAGCTTTACTCAGCAGGTCGATAAAATTACAACGAACCCCAATTTGTATATATTTTTTTTTTTACTTTTTACTGCTTTTACACAATAGAAACACTTTTATTCAAAAAGGAAAACACGTTTTTGCATCGCCATAGTCTGAGAGCCATAACTTTTTTTATTTTTCCGTGTACGGAGCTGTATAGCAGCTTATTTTTTGTGGATTGATTCAATGTTTTTATTGGTATAATTTTTTGGGGCACAAGGCATTTTGATCGCTTTTAAATCCGTTTTTTGGAAGGCAGGATAAAGAAAATACCGCAATTCCAATAGTGTTTTTATTTTTATTTTTAACAGCACTCTCCGTGTAGTATCCGTGACAAAGCTAGTTTTACTCCCTGGGTCAAGAAGATTATGTAGATACCCAGTTTATATATTTTTTTATGTGAAAACACTTTTTAAAAAAAAAAAAAAAAAAAAAGTGGTTTCTTTGTGTATAACAATATTTATGCATCGCTATCTTCTGATAGCCATAACTTTTTAATTTTTCCGTATACAGAGCTGTGGAACTGACATTTAATTGGTGTTTATATGGGTTTTTGATCGCTTTTCATTCCATTTTATGTGCTGCGGGATTAACAAAAATTGCAATTCTGTGACTTTTTTTACACCGTATGGGTTAATTAACATGACATATTTTTAGGGTAGGTCATTATGCACGCAGCGATGCCAAATATGGGTACATTATTTGTTTTTATCTTTTTTGGGGCGATTTGCATTTTTAAAGGGGAAAAGGGCGGTGTACGTGTTTTTTATTTTATTTTTCATGTTTGTCTTTTACTTTTTTTATTTCTTTACATTTTTTTCACTTTTCCCCATAGAGGATTTGTAACAGCGTTCTTCAAATCGCTGTTAACTGCTCTATAGTGGTCTCCATGGCGACTGTCAACCACCATGCCCACATTCCATTGCGGGCATGGTGACGTCACCAGACAGCCCGGATGCTTTACCTTTTAGATTAATTCTACAGGTTATTACGGTCATGTAGATATCTCGTTTAGGTTTCTTTTTTGTGCAATGTATGCACAATGATTTTTTAATTATTTATTTTTATTTTCTTACTTATTTTATTTAGTTTTTCTAAACTTTTTTGTTTTTTTAACTTTTTTTTTTAAATCCCATTAAAAGATAACTATTTTACCCTTTTTTTTACACTTAGTAAAATATTAACATATTCATATATACTTCAGACCAGTATGCAAAAAACCACAGTGCAATGCATGGGGGAGATTGCACAAATGCAAAAAATACCCATTAAACAACCACTCACACATTTCAGGGACATGAGGGGGGTGGCTGCCGGAATTACAATTGCATATAGATATATTTATTTATCTATCTATCTATATGCAATTGTAATACCGGCAGCCACCCCCCTCATGTGCTGAGGATGTGTGAGTGGTTGTTTAATGGGTATTTTTTGCATTTGTGCAGTCTCTCCATGCATTACACTGTGGGCTTTTGCATACTGGTCTGAACAGGTACCAAGCTAATGTGCAGTCTGTATCATTTAAGTGTTCCCTTAGCATTGGGATCTTTGAGTTATTATTCAGCAATCAGATGCACCTGTCAAGTTTTCCCAGGAGCATATAAGGCTAGAGATGCCTGCTCCCGGGCCCAGTTTAGTCCAGCTATTGTGCTGTGAACAAGGCCCACAATGGTGGTGTTTTTTAAGTGAGTTCTTTACCTCTTATCTGCTCAGGAGAGAAGATTAACTCAGCATGCTGAGTCACGGGGGAGAGGGAAGGGGGCTGATAGAGAGTCAGGGAGCATCTGCAATGTTTACTCAAATAATAACGCTACAACCAGTGGATTCTCTATACAAAAGACACAGGCTCATTCCCGTTTTTTTCCACAGTCCCTTGCAAGCACCTTTATGTTCCCTGTCATCAGATAAGAAGTGCAGACAAAGCAAGCGCGGCCAGATCAGCTCCTGTCAGTGTCCTGGTCGTGTCTAATGTAAACTGTCAGGAAACTAAGGGCATGTAATTAATGCTGTAGCTGTCACAGGCTTCACTTTTTGTAATCACATATATTTAGAAAAGTGATTAAATACCCATTTTGGAGGATCCCACGTCAGCATTACATTGTGGCAAAACCCTTTTAACTAATGTCTTTTATTGCTTATTGCTTATTGATGGAGACCCATCGACATTAATATGCCTTTTTCAATAAATTTATTCCGACATGTCCATGTACATATAGACAAACTTTGAATAGTCAAAGATAGTGATGCATGGTGCTTGTTAAAGGATCCGCATGTCCATGTTTCTTATTTCATATACATTCACTTGTATAGCTAGAGACAGGCAGCAGTCTGCACACCTGTTTGCGACTTCAGGGGTGGAGCTGTGCATGATGCACCGCGCATCACTGTCTTTGAGGCTTTCTATATTTATGTTGATGGGTCTCCGCATTGTTGAGCAATAAAAGGATGTTGGGATGTTGTGAGGACTCCCTAGTGGTGTACTTGGGCGTTGTGTGCTTTAGAATAAAGATATTGCGCTTTTACACTTTTTTGGGAATGAAACTACTGATTTACGGAATCGCTGCAAACAGAGTACTGGCACTCCTTGCCGTCAAAAGTTGTTGGGCGGTTGTAAAGGAGTTAAGTCTGTAAAATATTAAACTAGCACACGAAATAATACTCCCCGGTAAAGTTAAGCAGTGGGCAAGGGTCCTGTTAATCTCTGCATATCATACAAATATATCAAAACACTGCGGGATAATGAATTCTCCCACATTATCAAAGGGTGTGTGGTGCACTGAAACGTCACAATATGCTGCTGGTCCAGCAGATTGCAATGAACGTTTCTTATACCTGATGCATACACTCTCATACTGTTTGAAATGGGACTCAAGTTGTTTGAAGAGGTGGAATCTGCCCAGATGAGCGAAAATCACAGGTTTTTGTATTTAATTGAAAGATAAATTAAAATATTTACAAAGTGTTTTGATATATTTGGATTCCCTTTTAAGTGCCACACTAAGCTACAAGGGGTTAAATGTGGTCAATTTAACAAATTAGAAATTTTTTGGCTTTATAATTCGACACATAAATATACTTTGCTGTGAAAGTCCTTCCCTAACCCCCAGCCAAAGAGATTCAGGAAGCCTCCTTTATCTCACAGGCTTTCTTATATTTCTTTTATTGTGCTGTAAAGCAATTTATTTCCACTAGATGGTGATCTATTATTGGTGATTCCTTCTTACACACGTGTATTTCACATCCATATGCCTTTATTGTGAATGGATCAGATATTTTTAAGCAAAAGTATTCTCTTTTTCAGATTCAATCCTGCTTTAGTTTAAGCCCTGAAGGTTGTGAGAAACCTATCATAAATACCAACAATCAACTTAATATGTAACAATGTTCTAAGACATACCATACATCAGTGTTCCCCAACTCCAGTCCTCAAGGCACACCAACAGGTCATGTTGTCAGGATCTCCCACAGAATGCACTGACAATAATGATATCACTTATGTGCAGAATGCACTGACAATAATGACTTCACCTGTGCAATGCTAAGGAAAGCCTGAAAACATGACCTGTTGGTGTGCCTTGAGGACTAGGGTTGGGAACCTCTGCCATACATAATACATCCTACAAAAGAATATATGTCAGAACAGTAAAATCCACAAACACATATAGAAAATAACACATTGCTTCATCAACAGGTCACGAAGGGTTGACGGAACACCAATCGAAACGCGTCAAGCTTTGATGAGTGAGCAGTATCACTATTAATATTGCATAAAAAATCTAAAAAAACAATGTTTGGTCTGCACGTCCAAAAAGACTTTTTTAGATAACCTGAGCATAGGTGCACGCTGGTGTGGTAGTAAAATACAAACATAATCCAATATAAGCAGCACTCTACTAGCACTAAAAAACAGTCAAAGGGGACATAGGAATTTTTGGAAAAGCATTTCTGCTACTTTAGATACATGAAACTTTTTTTCAAGTACATTTTTGATCAAAACTGTGAAAGCCCACCTGCAGATATTCTGGTAAGGAGGGAATATCATGGACACCTATCTCAAGTACAATAAAGTTCAACTCCCCTCAAACATTTAGGGTGCATTCCCACGGCACAGGACAAATATAATACCGGCCGGTTTGTCGGCCGGTATTTGTCCTGTTTTGCGGCCGTCCCCACGGCCGCGGGGGGACAGCTTTTCTCCACGATGAGCGGAGAAAAGCCCTTTCACATTGGCTAGCACAGATTCTGTCTGGAAATCGGATGGAAGATTGTGCTTGCACACTGTTTTGCGACCGGACCGCGGGCGGAAAAACCACCGGACGGAAATCCCGTGCAGTGGGGACTGCTGCACGGGTTTTCCATGTAGCACCATTGTGCTAATTTTCGGCCAGTTTTTCAGGCAGTCTGAAAAACCGCAAACCGGCTAAAAAACCGGCCGAAAACCCGTGCCGTGGGGACATGCCCTTAGTTGTCAGCTGCTAAGTTCATAAGTCTTGATCAGATGGCTTCCAGGATATTCCAGATGATGAGATAAAGTCTCTAGAGCTTTTTAGTACGTTTATAGGGTTCTTCGGGCTCCACACGTTCCACGGTATATCAGCTAAGCTATTCCTAGCTGATTCTATTATAGTGACGTGACTGCTGGAGATTTGTAAATAGCAGTGTACAAGGCTACAGAGATAAGATTCAGCAGCTGGTGACTCACCATGATCAGACTGACTGATGGCAGCTTAGAGCAATTACAAATACGAGAGAGCAGGGAGAGCTGGGGAGAGGTTGTCAGTAACCAGAGAAACTTGTACTCTAAGAGGAGATAAAATCTTTTTTATCGCCTAGTCAAAGCAAAATCAATAAAACAATATATTTGCTAATAGTCTTCATTTATCTTTTCCCATTTGAGTGTGCCGATTTAGAATTTTTCCATTACCATCAGTTTCCCTGAAAATTTTTAACAGTTCACATGGATGTATATTAAGGCCATGTTCACACGGCTTAAAATGGGCCGTATTTCGGTCCGTAATTACGCGCCGAAGTGCGCAAATTTACAGGCTGAAAACGGCCCATTCATTACAGTAATCCACAGTTCTCATAGAGAACTATGGATTACGTCTCCTCTCCCTGCTCGGCGAATCCGCCGGGCGGGGAGATAAGTGACATGAATTACCAGCGGCGTATACGCGCCGCTGGTAATGAATGTCTATGGGGCCGGGAGGTGCAGACCCCGCTCACGCCCCCGTCCACACGACGTAATTGCGGGGCGTAATTACGTCCTGCAGTTAAGCCGTGTGAACATAGCCTAAGGCGTTCGAAAGGCTAGTGGAGATTGTTAGACCACATGTCCCATAGACAGATTACTCATCACTTTACGGTACGCTTTCCATTTCAGTATTCATTTCATAAGTTGCCTAAACTATGGTCATGCTAACTTAAATGTTTATTATTATAGAATCTCAATCATAAACTCAGAGCCGTCTTAACAGCATTATGGGCCCCTGGGCAAAGCTGTGCACTGGCCCCCCCCATCCAACAAAATCATTCACCGGTATAAATATACAATTAAAAACCAAAAACTTGAAATTTTTAGAGACCCATAGTGGTCAGACCCCTGCTAGGACCCCCACTGACAGTGATACACATGATCCAACTAGGGGGAGAAATGACCCTGACATGGGGACTGGGGGCTTCCGCCCGGAAAATACACGGCGCAGGAAGCGCTGACTTTGCCCCCCTGGCGCTTAAAGACGCGATGGTGGGGCCTCATGCAGACAGCCCCTGGCGGGACCCGTGCACAGGCGGGCGCTCCACTGGGCGGGTAGGGGGGGAGCCCGGGAGGGCCCCTGAGTTGGGCCCCCGAGCAACCGCATAACCCTGCCCAGGGAAGAGAGGGCCCCTGCAAAATTGTTTATTATTAAAGTATTGTTTCCGATGTCAAAAATAAACAGTGGGGAAAAATAAGTATTTGATACAGGTGATTTTGCAAATTACAGGGTCTGTGACCATTTGAAAAAATTATTTTCCCCCAATATTTTTTTATATATTTTAAAATATATAAATATATAATATTTATTTTATATATATATATTTATATATTATATATAAATATTTATATTTTATATATTTTTTAAAATATAATATATATTTTATATATTTTTTATATATATATATATTTATTTTTTATTTATTAATTAAGTGAGTTAGTCTTGGACACCTCTTAGTCCCTCCGTGTTCGTGCCTTAGCTCTGGGGACATGTCCTTTGTGAATAATTGGGCGCTTCCGATTTGGCACTCTGACCAGACCCTTTGACATTGGTCAGCCCGCTTTATTCAAAAAACAGGGTTTAAAGACATATACATAAAGGTACAAAACATAAACAAAGTCCTAGGCTGTCTAGCCACTGACTGACCAACAGAGTCGCTCTCTGACCCATGGTCTGTGCCTATAGATGGGGGAATCTCTCAAAAATTCGATTTGCCGAGTACGGCGAATTTTTCAGCAATATTAGTTTCGACCTGAATTTATTCGCGGCGAATCGCGTTTAAAAAAAAAGTATTTTCCCGGCTGCAGAGAGCTTTTTAGGGTTTTGGGTAGAACATTGTGCCCATGCTCAAATATGCATAGGGAGTGTGGTTTGGTTTTTTAATACAAGGGTGTGGTTTTTATTTATGAAAGCGTTGACAGCTGCCGTTTAGAATCATTAAACCCTTCACTTTCTGGGCAGTTACGGGGGAAAAAAACTGAAAAAATACTTGAATTTGGAACGAAACCCTGAAAAAACCGGAAAATTGTAAGCCCCAAGCGGGAAAAGGGAACCGAGCTGGGGGCCCCAAGTCCTTAAAAAAAGCTTTTCAAAGAACACTTTTCCTTTTTTAACCGGGAAAGGGATAAATCCACAAAATTATAAACGGGAACCTTTTGTTTTTTAATCCCTTGATACATTTTTAAAAAAACCCCCACGAAAAAGGGGGGAGGGGTTTGTTGGCAGTAATTTTCCCGTTGGGGTTCTCTGATAATTTTACCATTTTTTCATTCCCAGTGTCCGCTTTCAATCGGTCAAAAAACCCTTTAAAGCTTTCCCTAAAGAAAAAAACAAACAGGATTTGATCAAAAAACAGAGATACCAGTAAATGGGATATTTGATTCCCCTTCTGTGTTCTGTATCCATCCTGCTTTTGGCAAATTTAATCTTCGGGGAAAAAATCCTGATCATTCCCCAATTCCTTCGGGACAGATTAAAAAAAAGGGGGGAAAACCAAACATAGTGGCAAAATCTTTGAGTGGTGGGGGGTTTGGAAACAGCTTTAGGAAACCACAGGGTTTTTTCCAATTGATAAAAGTGGGCATTTGGGGCAGCTGCATGGTAGGCCACAAAGTGGCACAATGACGGGGTTAAAAAGGGGGGGCCCAGAACATCAGTAGGCCACAGAGTGGCAAAGGGAAGAGTGTGGAGGGCGGGGGGCAATCCCAGTCCCTGGAAAAGATTGTTGGGTGGCGGGAGGGGCCCCCAAATTTGGAAGAAGATTTGTCGGCATCAGGGGGGTTTTAGCTTCGAATAGTAGCTGGGGCAGGTAGTTTGATTCCGATCATTTTTTTTAAATTTTTGGGTGAGGCGTCATGGCTGTTCTAATTGATGAAAAGGGCATTGGTTTGGGGAAAATTTCCTGGCGATCCACTCCTAATTCTTTTGGGAAAAGGTGGGGTCTCTCCACATTTGGGTGGAAAGCGAGTTTTTCCTTTGGGGGGAAAACTATGGCCCCCAAAAGCACTGAACCCCCGCTCTGTTCCCCACCTATTGGCCCCGGGCCCGGGACGGGCTTCCCCAGTGCAAACTCGGAAAAGTTGTGGCCCAAAAAATTCCAGGGGTTTGGCTGCCCAAAGTACCCCTTGGGAAATTTCTAGCTGCCCAAAGTAGGCCATCACCGGCTGGTTCGGGGTTTCTGCTCCAGGCCCTTTGCGGGTTTGATACCCTTCCTCCCTGGGCGGGTAAAGGGAAAAGTTGTTTTATCAATGACTCCAGACTTGGGCCCTGTTTGTGTGGAGCTGCTTTGTCCAACCCCTCAACCTCCCACAGCGGGCCGTGGCTTGGTACATGAGCGGAGGAACCCCCCGGTTTAAAACCCTGCCAGAGGAGGGACGATGGCGCCCCATGGGGCAGCGCCAACTAAATAAATAGGATTTCTCTTTAGACGTGAGTTTCTCCCCCCCTCTCGGCAGGGGGAAAAAAAAGGCCCCCATTTTGGGACCAGTAGGGAGGGTCCAAAGAGGGGGTGGAGAGCCAGAAGTCACCCCTCGGGCCGGGGGGTGGGGGGGACTATTCGGCTGTAATTTGAAAGGAAAATTCAGATGTTTGGGGGCCAATCTGCGAAAGGGGTGGGGGAACTCCCTGTTATCCCCAACTGTTTACTGCCAGGGGGTGTTCGGGGTCTTTCTGCCTGGGTTTTCCCTAATTTTTCTTTACCTCCCCCGTCTGCCCCTTCCTCTCCTGTCCCCTGAGTAAAAAAAACCAATCATTTCACCAGACACTGCTGGTGCTCCAATGTCTTCCTCCTCCTCTGGTTCAGCCCCACCGGGGCTCATGTTTGCCATGAGTTGAAATCGCCCCCCGTTTTTCCAAATCCCCTGACCAGACAGGGTTTTGAACATCTGTTCAGAACATGAAAACAGTGGTAAAGACATTATTCATCCTGTAGTCCTGACAAATAAGGGGGCCCCCTCAAAGGGCCCGAGCAAATTTGGGAGGTGTCCCACAATGAAACTGGGCCCCTGGCTGCCCCAAAAAATTTCATAGGGGGTTAATGGCCTTTTTTGTTTTTATACAAATCGGTCTAACCCTTTTGGAGGGGTGGAATTCCAAAGTTTGGGGGGTCCGTTTGCCCCCTGCAGTCAATTAGAGGGTGTTGGTTTTTTAAAAAAACGATGAGTGCAGCACAGTTTCTTGGCCTTTTTTGAATGTCTTGCAGATGGGTGGGAAGACTTAGGAACCCCTTTTTACAACCAGAAAATTTAACACGGGGGGGCCATTTCAGGGCGAAAGGGTCATCCTTCTCGGTTTCTGTGCGGGCACCATGTTCCTTCTTTTTCCCGTCACCCTGGTTCCCAATTGGTTGTACGGAGGGAAAACCACACATTTATTTCTTTTTTGCATGGCGCGGAAAAAGTTTCCCCCCCTGTTTTGACTTCCGTTCACCCCGGTTTTAAAAAAGGTGGGTTTTAAAAAAGCGTGACCCAAAACCCCTGTGCCCGCACATTTGGGTATGATGGGGGCAAACAATGGAGGCTGAAGGGGGGTGGTGGAAAAAGGAGCTGGACATTGGCGCAGGAAAAGCAGTTTGACAACGTGGAGGAGAAAAAGGCGGTTTCCCCCTGTCCCCAAATTGCTGGTGTGGGTTTGGGGAGGAAGACATTCACCCAAATGGGCCCTTTAAAAGGGCAATGTACGGCCCCTGACCTAGTTACAGCTCCCCACGTCCACCAATTGGAAAAAGGGGGGGACTGCAGTACCAAAAACTTGGCGTTGAAAGGTCAGCTTTGCACGTTTTGAAAAAGGTTTGGGAAGCACACGCTGTTCTTGGCAATCACCCCAGTGAACGACTGCTGGCGCCTTGGGGTGGCGGGGGGGCAGGGGCATCTAGACCGGGGAGATGGGTGGAAAGGGCAAAAAAAGCTTCCCCTTCCCCCAGAGGTGGTGGGGCCCCCGACTGGCTTTAAATTTGGGATGCATGCCATGGGGTGCTGTGCTTTCGGCCCGGGGGATGGCCAAAAACTTTGAGCCCGTTTTTTCCAAAGGCCCCGGTTGGTGACGCTGTATGGTGTTGGAAACAGGGCTTTTGGTGCCAACGGGTTTTTTCCCGGCCCCCGCTTCAGTTTCTGCCCCCAGATTCTAAAATATAACATGTTGGCTCCCCTGGTGTCTTAGCAAAAAAACTGCCCCCCCGCCGAATAGGGGGATTTTACCAAACCAAAGCTCCGCACTGAGTGGGCTACTCCGGCGCCCGCCTCGGTGAGCCCCGTGTCACTACTTTCTTGGGGCTGTGAAGCGGGGGTTTTTTAAAACCCCTGGTCGTTTGGCTCCCGACCTTTTGCCTGCCCGCCACCCCCTGAATCCCGGGGCACACTACCCACTTGCGGTGCCAGTGCCTGACCGCAAGCTGACAATTCTTCTCCTGAGAGATGATAAGCCCTTGCTGCACCGGCCCCCCAAAGTCGATCGGCTACATATCGGCTGTCATGATTTGTGTTTGCCTCATGTTTTTCCTCAACGGTCTCAGTATGCAGACCCGGGACGCTTGCAACATAACCCCCCGTGCCACTCTCCACACAATATTTCCCCCGCCTACTGCAAAAAGCAAGGATGTCTGCCCACCTCTTCGCCCCGAGTGCTTTTTTGATGTCCTCAAACAGTTCACCACCGTGTTAGTGGCGCGACCCAGACACATAGAAAATTCTCCGGTGGGGAAACCGAAGGGACGGGGGGGGTTTGGGACAGGTGGGGCTGCTGCCCCCGCTCCCGGGCCATGACCTAGAAACCCAAATCAAGAACCCTTGGGTTGCTGGCAAACACAGCCTAGAAAAAACCCTGCCTTCTGGCCTCCCCGGTCACCTCGCTGCGATGCCCCCTTTACTGTGCTGTGATGTGTGTTGCTCCCCAGGAAGTTTGTCCCCTGCCACTCGCATGTAAAGGGGGCTGCCACCTCTCTGTCTGCATATTTTTGTCAAAAAATTTAAATTTAAAACCCTTGGGGAAATAAATCCCTACAGAAAACCAAATGTAATTTTATAAGGACCAAAAAAACAGATCCCCTGTTTTTTTAGCCAAAATTACCCCACAATCAAGAATTTAAATTTAAACCTTGGGTTTAAATGTCATACAAAACAATAGATGTAATTTAGGTGTATATAGGCCCAAAAAATGCAGCCCCCTGTATTTTAGTCCAAATTACCCCAAAATCGGAAGTTAAATTAAGCCTGGTATGAAATATCGTACAGAACAACCAGATGTAATTTAGGCGTATATGGACAAATAAAAAAGACAAACGTATTTTAGGCAAACTACCCAAAATAAAGGGGTTAAATTAGGTTTGGGGTGTGAAATCCCCTACAGAAAAACCCAAGGGAAATTTGGGATTTTGGGGACGAAGTACCCCCCACCCTGGACTTAGGGAAATATCCACAAACTAAAACAAAAAAATAACCGGGTTGAGTAACAATGGTAAATGACACACACTTATGATTTTTCTTTCCCCCCATCGCTGTAAAACATTTGTTTTAAATTTTAAGGCAATAAGTGGAAACAGCCCGCTGATGCTTATGCCAGGACACACTTTAGAAGTGGAGGGTTTGATGGCGTCCGTATTTATAGGGCTGTGACGTCACAGAAACCCGCTGGGCGCTGATTGCTTCTGTCGGCCTGTGATTGAGGGTGTTTTTTTCTTCCTCCCAAGTTCCTGCCCCCTGTCATGCATTTTCTTGGGCCATTTTACCAAGAAAAAGCGCTTTATTCCCACGAATCCCTAAAATTTAGCTTCATGCAGAAACCCAAGTTTTCCTGAAATTCTAAATGAATTCCACTTCGTAGAATCGTTCACCCACTTGACCTGTGCCTACTAACCACCCCAAAAGAACGTAGGCGCCCACCCCGCCCCCCGATACCCGCAATGGAGCTTTAAAGGCCGTAAGACCGGCATTGGAAGTGGGAAAAGCCTCCCACCCCAAAGCTATGACCGTTCTTAGAAAGAAAAACCCCAAATTGGCTGAATCAGCATGGGAGCCAAGTGCATAACCCATGGTACTGACACAAATATTTCCCTTCCCCCCCCCGAAAACCGTTTTTTAGTGGGATGTCTGTAGCAGGTTCCCGCGTACTCCACCCCAGTGCAGAAAATTCATGCATAAAGGTTCTTCCACAAATATATTAGACTTGTCGCAACTGGCAAGAGCTACAGTTCTTTACACCGGCAACTCCTTCTTGACAAGTCTATTATTGCCAAGATTGTGGTGGCTCATGTAGATGTTTGGGTATTTTTAACAAAGGTTTTTTAAATCTGTAGCCAATTTCCCCAACTGCATGGGTGCTGGGGGAGGGAAAAGCAATCATTTGCGCAGCACCGCAATCAAAATCATTATAAAAAATATTTTTCGGTGGTCCGAGGGCGGGGGATGATGTAAAAACCAAGGTTTTTTTCCAAATCAAAGTTGGGGCCTATGGCAGTACAGGGGACTCCAGGGATTTGCCAAAGTCACAATTTGGTGTACAGGGGCTGCAAGTCAGCCCTTAGAACCACCCAGTGCACTCCGGATTTCCTATATGGGACCCTAGTGAGGTGTAAAAAGGCTTTTTGTGATGAATAACATACTGCGGCCCTTCCCCCAGTGGAGACTGGATATGTGGAGACGGGTATTTAATGCCCGATTAAGCCGTGTTGTTACATTTATGAAATGCGCCTTTGAAATTATGTCGGCCAAGTGGAGGGCTTTCACAGGACCACTGCAGCTGAAGGCTGAATACATGAAAATTTGAGGTACTTAGTTTACATTTTTGTCAAAACTGTACAGGCTCATCTGCCATGGCAAGGCGATGTCTGTATGGGGTAGTGACTAGCCCCCATTGCGGTTGTGCTCTCCGCCCATCTGCATAGGCTGTTTTTAATCAAGAGCAGTGTAAAGCTGGAATCTCCTCTCCCTGAACAGACACCAAGAGAGCAGTGGCTGAACTACCACTGTAGCAAGTATAGTACGGGGCCCGCCGTCAGTAGGGGCCTAGTCGGTAATGAATAAGAACTTAATGCTCATTGCCGGCAGGGCTCTGTCATAACGTCCATTTGCTTTTACTAGGGTTTTGTCCCGGGCAGTTTTCGGGAAAGAGGCCCCTAGTGGACAACTACAGTAAAAAGTGCCCAAAGGGGGGTCCTAAGACACTGTCCTGGACTTTAGCTCCCCCCCTTCGTTTGCAGAGGCACGGCCCCAGTGCACTGTTGACAGGAGGGGTGGAGCCACGGGAGTCAGAAAGCTCCGCCCCTTTCCATGAAAAGACTCTAGTTTTCCACTCTGCAACAGGGTGGAAGTAATTTCCCGGAGGGTGGTGGTGTGTGGCGGTGATAAATTTGGGGGGGGGAAGGGGTTGGTTGGGAAAAAGGGGGGGTGGGGGGGAAAATAAAAGTGTGGGGGTGGTGGGGAGAGGATTGTGTGTGGGGGGTGGTGAGTTGGAAAAGGGGAAAAATTTGTGGGGAAGGGGCTATGAGTTGAGTGGGGGGGGGGTAAGTGTATGTGTGGGGTTTTTATGGAGGGTATTGGTGTAGATTGGAGATGTGCAGTGGGGTTTTAGAGTGGTGGAAGAAAGGGGGGTTTTTTTGGGGGGATTGGGGAACAGTGGGGGGGTCAGAGGGGGGGTGGGGAAATTTTTTGAAGGAAAAAAGGGGTTAAAGGGGGGTGGGGGAAGGGAAAACAGGGTCCGGGAGAAAAATACAATTTTTTCTTATCTTCCGAAAAGCTTGTGGCCCTTGTGGGAGGGTTTCCCAAACCCCCTTTTCCTTTTTTCAACCCGGGTTACACACAGCTTTTTTAAGATAGCTTTTTTACCCCACAAATTTTTTTTAAAATTTTTTGAGAAATCAAAAAACATTTTTGGCCACCCCCCCTTGTAAAAAACCAAAACATTTTTTTTCCCATTTTTTTGAAATTTTCAAAAAAATAAAGATTTTTAAAAAAATCGTGGCCCCCCCCCCATTTTCCATAACCCCCCAAGGGAAAAAACCTCAGCTGCAAACCCGAAAAACTATCAAAAACAAAATTAGAGAGTCACTTCTAAGGTTACCCCCGGGTCTTCCAAACCCCTAGTGTGTTTGGGGACTGGTATAGAAAAGGGGCCCCAGGGGCAATCTTGGGGGGGACAAAAAACCCCCAAAAGCTGGTACCAAACCCGAGCGCCTCCAATACTAAAAAAGGAATTAAAAGGGGGGAAAAAAACCCCACACAAAACGCAACCCCCTTTTTTAAAATTTAAATAAAAAGCTCCCCAAAAAATAACACCCCTTTTTACCATTTATTAAAGAAAACCCAAACCAACACTGATCTGACGAAGGGGAAAAATGTATAACAATTTAAAAAAATTACAAAAAAGACAGTTTTAAAAATGAAATCCCTGGGAAAATCATGCCTGGGGGAAAACCTTTTTTGGGGGGGACGGTACAAATGTTTTAAAACCCGCAAAAATATATTCCGGGGGGGGGAGCGACCACAAACTTTTTGCACAATTTTTCAGGGATGGGCCTGGGCCCCTTTCCTGCCAAAAGGGAAATTTAAGTTGTTGGGTCTGTACCCCTCCCTCCAACCCCTCCCCCTGCCCTTGGGTGTTTTTTACATCCTAGTGCCCCAAACCCCGAACAACCTTTACCTTTTCCCCCCTCAAAACTCCCCCCCAAAAACCCCCAACTAACACCCAGAAAACCCCCTCACCTCAAGGGGGGAAACACAGGGACGGAAAATCTGGAAAATTTTTTTAAATTTTTAAGTGTTTTGGTTTAAAACAAAAGCAGGGATGAGTTTTGGGGCCAGGGGAAATTTTTTATGGGGGGTCTGGTAGGAAACCAAAAAAAAAAAAAAAAGAAAAGAGAAAGAGAACAATTCCAGTCATGGAAGATGTCTCTGATGAGTTCTTAAATTTAACTGCACTGTAATCACTTATATTTCTGCAGAGTCTACCACTATATGGTCAGAATTTTGGGGTACAGTTCCGCATTAAATTGTTACACTGGTATCTACCCTATTTTTTCCCCCTTAAAAGGGGAAAGTCCCCCAACTTGTTTTACACTTATCTACCACTTTATGGTTATAAAAAGGAGGGACATTTCCGCAAAAACCAGTGTACACTGGGAATTTTCCACATAAAAAAACAAAAAGTAGGGGGTACAGGGCCCATAGAGCTTGTTTTCACTGGTATCTACCACTAAATGGGGCCCCCAAAAGTAGGGACATTCCTGGGGGAGCTTGGTTTTACACTTTTTAACTACCACTATATTGGGCCCCTGTAAGGAGTACAGTCCCTTTGAGGGTTGTGTACAAATGGGACCCTTTCCCCTTTAACTTTCCCCAAGGGGCCCCCGTTTAAAAGTAATGAAAGGATTTAAAATCCCCATCACAAACAATACAGCATACGCTTTTAAAAATAGGACGGGCATTCCCCGCCCCCATAATGGTCAGTTTCCCCCAGGGTGGAGGCACAATTTCCCCCCCAAAAAAACAAAATTCCTTTGGGGGGCTTTAAGAATACAGGCTGAAAATGGTTTTTTACCCTTTAAACAAAAATAATAACAGCAAAAAAAAATTAAACAAGGTTTTTTACCTTTTAAAAAAGAAAAAAAAAATTTTAACTAATTTTTAAAAAAGGCCCCCGGTGGCTGCGGACCCCAAAAACTAAAACCCAAAAATGGTGGCCCAAAAAATATTGGCACCCCGCAATTTTTGTCAGATAATACCAGTTTTTTTTCCCGAAAAAGATTGCATCAAAAAATTCTTTGGGTATTAAACTTAATTTTAATTTGTCTTCCAAAGGGAAAAACCCCAAAAAAATTTTCAAAAGGGCCAAAATTGGGGTATAATTCCCCCTACCAAACCCTAAAAAGGGGGGGGACCAAAAAAAAAATTTGGGACGTTTGAAAAATCATGTTGGGTTGGGTTTCTCTAATTTGGGGGAAATTTTTAAATAGCACCGTAACTTTTCCTGGGCCAAACCTAACAGGGGGTTGGCAATTTAAAATTTAAATCCCCCTTGCACCAGGTTTTACATGGATTAAAGTTGACTCAACCCCCTGTTTCCGTGTCCCTTTTTGTACCCCCAGTGGGTGGTAAACCCCCATAAATCCTAGGCCAAACAACCCCGCTGTCTGGGGGTTTTTACTAACCCGTCAAACCTTTTAAAAACCCATATTTAAATTTCCCCTTTCCCCTCTTGTCACCTCACCTCAAGAAAAATCCCAAACCGTCCCCTTTCTCCCCTGTGGAAACAATCAAACTCCATTGTTTCTCTTTAAATTTATTCTCGTCTTTTACTACTGGAACCCCCCTACTTTTGGTTTTCCTCCTGTAAACCCCCCCTCCCCAAACTGTCCGGAAAAGCAGCAGCCAGGCTTGTCTTTCTTTCCAGCCGCTATACTGATGCCTCAACCCCTTGTCGTTCCCCCCTGCACTGGCTGCCTATACAGTAAAAAGAATACAACAAAAAACCATCACTCTCAAAAAACATAAGGGCCCCCACAGTTCTTTCACCCCCCCCTTAAAATCTCCCCTTTTCTCCCGCTTAAACCCCCCTACCCGCTCCCCCTCCGCCTCTAAATTGGGTCTAAGACAAAACACCACACTCCCTCCGAACCCCCCATGCCCCCTCCCCCCAAAAATTTTGCACGTAAACACCAAAATTTTTTTTGGAAAAAAAAGTTTCCCCATGTGATCAGGCACACTCACAACCCTCACAGTTTTTAAAATTTCGCTCTGAAAACCAACTTTTTTAAAACAAGCCTATCAAAATCCCTAATTGTTCCCCAAACCCCCCCCCCAAAATTCCCGTCACAGATTCGCACTTCCTGCACTTTGGGGACCCCAACACTTAACTTTTATAGGGTGGAAATTTGGGGGGATGGCAGGTTCATCCACATTTTAAAGTTTAACAAACCCCCCTATTTAAATAAAAAAAAGGCGGTTTAAAAGTGTTTAACCCCAACCCAACGTTGGTTAGCCCCTTTTGTTCTCACCCCATTTTTCAACCCTTTTAAAAATCTTTTTAAAAACTGGAAAAAAAGCCGGATTTTTAACCTTGAGTTTTTCCCTTTTTATTTGGTTTTTTCCGTAAGTTTTTTTAATTTTAAATTTTTTATGTAATGTTGGTTTTTCTTTTTTATTCCCAAATAAAAATTTTTTTAAAGTTGGGGCCCGGGGGAATTTTTTAAAAAGTTGGGGTAAATTTAAATTTAAAAAATTATTAATTATTAAACCCAAAGAAATGTTTGAAAGGAAAATTGAGGAAACCCAAATTTTTGGGGGGAACAATTTTTGCAAAAACTGGTAAAAAAGTTCCCCTTTTTCCCAAAGACCTTTAAAATTTTTCCTTTGGGGGTTTTTCCTTGCGAGTGTCCCCAAAAATGAACACTAGGGCCCAAGGCACTGTTGGCCTTTAACCTCCCCAAAAAGGGGAAATGTGGGATTTTTAAAGGAAAAAATTGAGCAAAGAATCTTAAGAAAGGGTTTTTAGTGCCTTTGGAAAAGGGAAAAATTGGGGCCGAACACTAAAAACCAAACGTTCCCTTGGCCACTCAAATCCTAGGGTTTTTAAAATGGGCCAAAAGAAAAAAAACCGTCGGCGTTCCCGTTGGGGAAAAAAGGGACCTGTAAAAAGGGAGGCTTTCCAAAAAGGGAAAAGGGCCCGCACCCTTAAAACCTTTAGGGGGGAAAAACTCTTTTGTGCCGCCCCCGGGGGAAGGGGAATCCCCCGCTGGGCCCCCCGGGGGCCCCCTTTAGCCCCAAAAACAGGTTCCGCCCGCTCCCCGGGGGCCCGTCCGGTAAACCCAAATTACCGGTAAATTTTTTCCGAGGGACCCCGGGGGGACCACCGCCAGCCAAAAACCGGGAGGGGGCCCCGGGAGGGAAATTTTTTGGGGGCCCTTGGGTTGGCCCCCGACCCCGGGCCTTTCCACGGTTTGGGCATTTTTGGGGCAAAAGGGGAAAAACCCACTACGGTGGCCCTTTTCCCCATAGGAAACCCCCTTTTAAGGCTGGCTGGGAAACCGCACGGCCCCCCAAAACCCCTTGATTTAATCTTGGGCGGGAACCGTGCTATTTTTAGGGCCTTTTTTTGTTTTCGGGGGGAAAAGGGGGGGGGGGTTTTTTTTTTCAACCAAAACTGCTGAGGAATGGAAACCCAAAGGAGGGCAGGCAACCCGGTTAAAACCATTAAAACCAAAGGTTGGTTTGTGCGAGGCAAAGAAGGGGTAAAACCTGGCCCCTTGGCAAATTCCCTTATAGGGGGAAAAAAAATTGGGGACCCAAAGGGGAAAGGAAAAGACCCCCCCAAAACCAAAAGGCCGCCCCCCACCAAGGGTCTTGCCCAACCCCTAAAACCTGGGTAATGGAAAAATTTGGGAAAGGGAAAGGGGGAACCCCCCCTTTTGGAGGGATTTATCCCCGGGGTTAGTCCCCCGGGGGGCCCCCCGGCCCACCCCCAAAACCTTTCCCCCGGTCCCCGGGCCCTCCAAGGAAAAGGCCCCCAAACCCACCCCCCCTCAAAACCACCCCGGGAAATTTGGGGGACCCAAGGGTTTAAAAGGGGGGGGGTTTAAACGTAAAAATGAGGGCTTCCCCAAAGGGAATAATTTGGGGTTAATCTCTTTGGGGGGAGTTTGACCCCCCGGGGAGGGGGGGGGGGGTGGTTTGAACAAGTAAACCCCGGGCGGGTGTGGAAACGGAAAGGGAGAAGAAAAGGGGGAAAAAAAACCCCCTTAATGAAGGGAAAAAAACAGGGAAACCCCCTCCCCAACCAAAATACCCCCCCTCCCTTTTTAGGGAAGAAACCCCTTTTTTGGAATTCCCGGGGGGGATTTTACCCTTCCCCTTTCTACCTTGATTGCCTGTAATTTCCCCCCCTGGGTTAAAAAAAATGGGATGTGAAAAAAAAGGCAAAGGTGTTTTTTTACCAATTATGGGGGCCTCAAAATCTGGGGGTGTCGGTTGGAAGGGTTTAAAACCTTTGGGGGGTTGTTTGCTGGTTTTGGGCCCTTTTTGGTTTTGTCCCCCTATATGGCAAGTTTTGTAAAGGTAACCGAGCCCGGTTTCCCGACCCTTTGGGGTTCCTATATTTTTGGGGTTTTAGGTTTTAACCGGGGCTGGTTTTTCTAACCTGTTTTCCCCCATATGGGGTGTTTGTAGGGTTTTACCCCGATTGGGGACCCGCCCCTTTGTTCCCCTATAGGGGGGTTTTGTAAATTTAAAACCTAGCTGGTGTCCTACCTCTTTTGGCCCCCAAAATTTTGGGGGTGTTTGGGAAAATTAAAACCGAGGTTGGTGGCTGCCCCTATGTTGTCTTATATTGGGGGTTTTTTGGTTTGGTTTTTAACTGACGGTGTCCGACCCCCTATTTGGTCTCTATATGGCGGTGGGGGTAAATTATACCCGGGGCTGGTTTTCCGACCCCCTATGGTCCCCCTTAAAATTGGGAGGGTTGTAGGTTATAACCGACTGGGTCCTTTACCTCTTTTGGCCCCCTATATGGGTGTTTGTAGGTTTTAACCCGAGGTGAGGGCCCCCCATTGTTTACTCTTAAAATTCCCGGGGTTTGTAGGTTTTTACCTGAGCTGGGGGTCCCTGAACCCCCTTTGGCTAAATGGGCGGTGGGTTTTATTATTAACCGAGGTGGGTCCCCGCCCTTGTCTCTTTTATGGGGGTGGTTTTTTAGGTTTAAAACCCGAGCTGGGGGTCTGACCTCTATTTGGGGTTTTCTATAGGGGGGGTTGTAGGTTTACCGAGCTGGTGTCTGACCCTAAATTGGGCCTAATATGGCAGTTTTTAGGTTTTAAAATGAGCTGGTGTTTGGCCCCCTATTGGGTCTCTATAAGGCGGGGTTGTAGGTAATACTGACTGGTGTTTTGACCTCTATGTTTGGGTTCCTAAAGGGTGGTGTTTAGATTTTTCCCCTTTTTCCCAAGGAGGGGGTTGGGCCCGGGGCTAATGTGGTTTTCTATATGGGGTGTTTTTAGATTTTTACCTGACGGTTTTTGGCCCTCTTGTGGTCCTAAATGGGGGGTGTTTAGATTTTAAACCCGAACTGGTGTTGGCCCTCTAATTTTTTCTCTATAAAGGGGTGTTTTTAGATTTTACCTGGCTGGGGTGGGCCCCCTAAGGGGGTCTTTTTAAAGTGGGTTTTTGAATTAAACCTGAGCTTTTGGTTTTTCCCCCCTATGTTTGGGCCCCTAAAGGCGGGGTTGTAGATTTTACCTGAACTGGGGTTTTGAAACCTCGTGCCCCCATATTGGGTTGTAGTAATATACCGACTGGGGGTTTGACACCTCATGTGGTGCTTAAAAATGTTGAGTTGTAGGGAAAAACCAGCGGTGTCGGACCTCTTTTGTGGGCTCCCCAAAGGCGGTGTTTGTAGGATTTTATCGGGGGTTAAATAAATTGGCAGAGTACAAGTGTCCCCCGATTTGGGAAAGTGAGGGGAAAAACCTACCCTGAAAAAGGGGTTCACTTTTTCTTTCTTGCTGGTTTTATTTTAGAAGTTGGGGGAGGTGGGCCAAGGGGGAAAAAATGGGGGGGAAAATGGATGGAGTACTTTTTGCCCTTTGTTTTAGATATGTTAGACTGACAGATAATTGGAAAAATACAAAAAAATTTACTCTCTTGCTAAGTAAATTAAAACAATTTCCCCTCTGTTTTGCACACGTATTATGTTTAAAATGGGCGCTTTTAAAGTCGGTTTAAAATTTTCAAAGTACAAATAGGGGGGTGGGCCCCCCCCCAAAATCAATTCCCCCCGTGGGCCCCCGACCCCCCATTTCCCACACGACCCCGAACATAAAAAAAAATTGGGGCCCGGCCCGGAGTTTGCCCAAACTTAAACCTAAAAGGCCTTTAAAACCGTTTTGGAAGAATTTCCCCTTTGGGCAATTTAACAAAATAGAGCTTTTTTTGGGGAAAAAGGGATCAACATAGAGTTTTTTTAGGAAAAAAAAAAGGCAAACAAAAAAAAAAACAAAGGTCCCCACAGCAAAAGGGGGGAGGTTCCCCCGATGGGTTTTTTGGGGGTTTTCCCTTTTCTCCTCGGGACTACCTTAACCCTGTGCATGGCATTTTTAAGTCCCGAAGATTTCCAACAAATTTTTGCACATAATGTAGGGCCCCCTTGAGAAAACTGGTCCTCCCTCAAAGGTCAGGGTCTTTCCCCGCAGGAAAAATTTTCCCAAAACACACTCAAAAAAACACAAAAAAAAGGTTTTTAGAGAAAAACACTGGAGAAATTCAAAATGGCCACAATGTTCCCAAACCCAATCCCATAGAACCCCCTCGAAAAATTCAAAAAGGCCGTTTGGGCCTGGAAAATAGTTTGCCAAAGAAGAATGGTCCCAAAAAATTTCCCGCAGAGCATTGGGAAGAAACTCATTGATTTAAACCGAAGCGGTTGTTTTCGCAGTTTTTTTTTTGCTAAAGGGTTGTGCAAACCAAAAATTAAAGGGTAAGGGTGCCAATAATTTTGGGGCCCCCCCATTTTTGAAATTTTGGGTGGAAAAGAATCAATGATTTTTATTTTTTTCAAATTTTGGGTTTTTTGTTTTTTCATTGGCCCAAACAAAAAAAAATAATAATTTTAAAACCCAAAAAATTTTTGGGTTGCAAACATATTTTTGGGAAAAAACTGATATTAAACTACAAAATTTCCGGGGCCCCAAAACTTTTGGGACCACTGTATATTACAAAAATTAAAATTTCTAGCCACGCACTAGCCTTTACTTTTCACTTTTGAGCACTTTTCCCCCAAAACATACAATTTAAAAATTCCCACTACCAGGGAAATTCCCGCGACTAAAAATTTACCTGACAACTCAACCCCGAAAATCATTCCCCAAACCAAAAAACCCCTGTCCATTCCCGTGGTATTGCTTTTGGGGGAAAAATTTGGGGCAACCTCTTCCACCCTTTTAAATGTAAGCAAAGAAAACCTTTCCAAAAGGCAAAAAGTTAAAAAAAGGGCTGGGAATAAAAAACATCCACTATAGGGAAAGGGAAACTACAGTGCATCAAAGAACACTACTGATTTTTTTTTTAAAATTTCCAAACCAAAAAAAAAAAATTGGGAAAAAATGACCATGTGCCCTCTGGCATTTTACAAAGACCCTTTCCACAGTTTAAAATTTTTTGCCGGGTTTTTTGAAGATCCGGACGTTAAAAAAATAAATTTTAAAAGGTTTTTTTTCCCAAAACTGGGGGAAACCCGGGGAATTTGAATTTCCTAAACCCCAGAAAAACCCAGTATGGAGACCCACAGATCGAATTTTTTAATTTAATCCATTTATGATTTTCAGTTCGGATTTTTTCAAAATTCTAAAAAATTAAAACTTAGAAAATCCCACCTTCCCGGTCAATTGCCAGGATTAATAGTAAAAACATGGACACCAAGAGCGACATATATGAATCTTGACACCCAGGCCTCAATTTTATTGCGCGCATTAGCAGTGTATAATGCGCCTGAATTTATTAACCTGTTCTACTGCGGGCCACAGATTAGGTGCTTTCTAGCTCCAAATCGACAACTCAGACTGGTAGACTACTATTAGCTTGGTGTGCCTGTTCTAAATGTTTTGCGCCTAGTTTTGCCGTCCTTCTGTCATAAATGTGTAGAAACACATGGTTGCGTCACAACTCCAGAACGCCCAACGATCTCAGGCGCATTACAAACTGCTGGGGGCGCCCGATAATGTGCTTAATGTTGGAGTGCATCTGATTATAAATCTAGAGAACAGGACACCAGTTTTTGGGCTGAAAGGACCCCAGAATTCTGGTGCAGCCCCGTACATACATGTTGCCCCAAATATTTAAAACATCTAGGTTTATTTATTATGGGGTATGAGCGCTATGCACAGAAATACCCAGACTTACACGCCTTGGCATGTTATCAGTGAGGCTATAAAAGGCAGTCTGAGGATTGTTATGCTGCGCTGAATGCACATCACATTGGCCGTCTGCAGCTCCCTTTGCAATTGCGGACTAATGATGTCCCAACTGTGCAGCAGGCAATTGCAGCATGTTTAGGCCGTGCAGAATGTTCACAGTAGCACCATCAAGTAGTCTGGTGTTGTCTTCTTGATAAATGGCTCCTAGGACATTTTTGAGAAATTGCTGTACCACTGCTTCCACGACCAAATCAATGTAGCACTGAGCTGTAAGAATAAATTAAGACTAGAGAGTTTTGGCCTACCATAGGTTATGCCACCCCACACCATAATCCTGGAAGTATGACCAGTGTGAAGTTCCCTTGTAACGGCCTCTTCGTGGAATTGCCCATGTGGTCTCCAGACCAACCTTTGGCTATCATTGCATGTGAGACAAAAGAGCTGAAGAGGACAAACCTCCATTCCATCCTTCATTACCATCTTGCTGTGCACTGCGACAGCCTTGAGAGTTGTGGCATGAGGTCAATGGACCACCTGTAGCTTAAAGGGGTTTTGCCATGAAGTAAAATTGACGTGGGAAGCTTGCAAATTAAATAATAAACATTTTCACTATTCATTATTATTAAAAATTCTGTACTCTTTTTGTTTTAGCTGCTCCCATAGTGATCCATTGTTTACAGCTCGTCTCCAGGGTATATGATCAGGACTGAGAGCTCCTCAGGCTTGCCACACATGCTCAGACATCACTTCTCCTCTCAGATAGCTAACATGAGTCTATTCCCTGCCTAATAATCACACACTCACTCATGAGTGAGTGTTCAACCCCAGTTGCTATCATTACACTCCTGTCCTTTGATCTCCTTAGTAATTAGTCAAACAGTGCAAATAAATAAAAAAAAGAAACCTCAATTAGGTATGTGCATTGATAAAGAGAAAAAAATCCACAGGTTTTTTTTCCTGTAGGAATTTGAACTTAGGACCCTTATGCTGTGAGGCAAAAATGTTAATCACTGAGCTACATTGTAGCTACTCATAAACAAACATGTATTTGACTAGAAAAAGCACACTGTGGATAAAGGCATGGGGTTGCAAGCCTGCTGGGTCACATCATAAGCAGTTCAAACAAATCACACACGCCCTCTGAGCACACTGAAAGCTGAAGAGAGGAATAGAGGTCATGAAATGTCTTTGTGGCAAAACCCTTTTAATGTCTTTGGCTCATCGCCCAATGTCTTGCAAACACTCTGTGATTTTGTATCAACACTGTTTACCACAAGGGGCTTGGGATGTGGTGTTCAATTTCACTTGCAATACGAACTGGATCGCTACAAGCCGTTCTTCCAATAAGACAATCTGTCCATGCAGAGGTTCACCTTCCTGGCCCCTCTTGGTGTTATTCTAGTTAGTTGTTGTGCTGACATATCGGCCTAGATGTATAGCGATCTGCCGGAGTCATAAACAAGGTGTCTCATTTCAAGGATTCTGTCCTTCTGAGTTTGCAACAAGTGTCGTTAACTATTGATGGACAGGAGGCATCACACCATTATTCCGCATAACTGATTTTTAAAGGGGTTGTCTCACGATATTGATTCATCTTACCTCAGTCCTGTTTTCTTGGTTTCATTTTGAATTCAGGGGCGTGTTTACTGGCTTCTACTAGAGTGCAGTAGAAGCCAGGTCTGTAGCTATAGCAACCAGTGCTGGCAGCCTATCATGAGGGATTGAACAGGTCTGTAACTATAGCAACTTGAGGAGCTGATGCAGCCCATAAAAGAGGGGATATCTCAGAATAGGTAGGACAATGTTAATGGACATATATTGCAAAGTGACTTGTTTCTGCAAGATCTTTAACATAAAGAGCAATTCTTGTAGTGAGACAACCCCTTTAAGCTTTCTTGTTGCTAAAAAACTTAGCTTTCAGTTTGTTTTTTATGGTTCAGATTGGAAGTAGGTGCTGAAAATTTGATAATTTACAGATGTTAGTGGCACCTGCTACTTCCTCGAGGTGCATAACTTTATGGCTTGTCCTTCTCGGTGTTGTAATTTAAATGTTGAGGATGAATCTAGTATTTATCTTAGAAAAAAAAACAAGTTAGCCCGCACATCCATTTGCAATTTGTATAGACGTTAGTACCGAATGTTGTGACTGCAGCAAGTTAATTCCCAAACACCAAATACAGCAGCACATAGTCGGAACTAAATTCCCTCCAAACAATGAACTAGTGGAACATTTACAATGCATTACTGCTACGATATATATGTGAAAAAAGGAGTTTAGTGCACAGTTTGATCAAGTTGTGTTTGTCCACCTACTGCATCAGGGTCTGGTATCCATAGACCCTCTTCCCCGTATAAATAAGTCCAATATAGTAAACTGCTGCTGCCAGTGCATGTGCACCAAATGAAGTATAGATGTTTTAGTCAGCTTGGTTTAGTAGAACCTGTGGTTTGAAATTTTGTCATACAGTTTGATATCATTATAATATGAAGAGATTAAAAAGCATTTGAAGAAATGTTACAAGGCATCTGACTAAAATGTTTATTTGGTGCACGTTTCACACGAAGCGTTTTTTTGGTGTGTTTTTTTGTGCAGAAACTATATCTACTATTTTGCCATAGGCAAACTTAAACTCTATCAGTTCTCAATCTATAAAGCACTAAAACGTAACTTTTATTATGTATAACACTTAAAGGGGTTTTGCCACGATCTCATTTCATACCTCCTGCACCCAGCTCTTCACTTCTGTGTGCTCAGAAGGGGGCGTGTGTCATTTGCTTGAATTACATATCATGTGACCCAGCAGGATGACATCTCCCTCTCTCTAGTCAAAGAAAGGTCTGCTTATGTAAAGAGCTGCGAGTAGCTACGTTGTAGCTCAGAGGTAAAACTTCAGGCACAAGGGTCCTTGGTTCAAATCCCTGCAGGAACCATACCTGTGCTTTGTTTTTTTCTCTTTATCAATGCACAGACCTCATTGAGGTTTCTTTTTTTATTTATTTGCACTGCTTGACTAATTACTAAGGAGCACAGAGGACAGGAGTAGAATGACAGCACCTTGGCTTTGAACACTCAGTAGCTGCCTGAGAGGAGAGGTGATGTCTGAGTATGTGCGACCAGGACTGAGGAGCTCTCAGCCCTGGTCGTATCCCCTGGAGACGAGCTGTAACAATGGATCACTAAGAGAGCAGCTAGAACAAAAACGGTGCAGAATTTTTAATAATGATGAATGGTGAAAATGTTTATTATTCAATTTGCAAGCTTCCCACATCAATTTTACTTCATGGCAAAACCCCTTTAACCTTGATGCACACTGTTTAAAAACCTGATTTCTAACCTCTCAATTTGTCCGGTCCCCTGATGAAGCCATATAGTTGGTGAAACATGTTGGGGAGATCAGGAATGACGTTTTAATGTGTGATTTCCTACCTCTTTCTACTGTGTTAACCACTGCAGAGAGTCTCACTAGGAAACCTTATATGTTTTATGTCCATCAGATTAGGGATGACTGCCCAAGTAAGATGTTTTGGATTCCTTTTTGGAGTTAGTAAATCATTGTACATATAGGGTTCCCCTGTTAATAAGTGGTGTTCCACCAGACTTGATAATAGAAAAGGAGTTATTCCTTCACAAGTAGAAAGGGACAAATCGAGAGGTTAGTAATCAGGTTTTTAAAATAGTGTGTATAGAGGTTGTGTTATATATAATAAAAGTTAGGTTTTAGTGCTTTATAGATTGAGAACTGATAGAGTTTAGGTTTGCCTATGGCAAAATAGTAAATGTAGTTATTAAAAGTCACTCTTTGTTCTCTTGCTAGATTCCCAATTTTTTTTTGTGGAGACTTTTTGTGCAGAAAGGTACAGCAATTAATGCTATACATTTCTGCACACAAAGCGCATCCAAAAATGCACCAAAAAAAGGCTCCATGTGAAAGCACACTTAGCGGTAGCAGCAATTTACTATATTGTGTATATCTATTTCCCATGTACCCAGTGTGTGTTGCATATGAGACAATATATTACCGTGTACCGTACTTCTGCCTTGATAAAATGCTTTTGCTCACCTCTCCTCTACCCTGCATTTCAGTGCTGCCACTGTCCATCATCTCCGCTCATCTTCTGTGCACTTCTGGCTCGGGCTGAACGGAACAACACTGCTGCAGTCATTGGTTAACTACAGCGTTCGCTTTTTATTTACTGACGTCAAGGTTTGAAGAGTTCCCTTCAAGAGTTGTATGGGACTCATATTCTGACTGTTAGTCTGATAGAAAAAAAATGATCTACAATCCACATGAAATACTCATTGAAAACCGCGTCGTTAAATGTGGTTTTCAACATTAGAATCCGACAAGAATCCGAAGAGTAAATTTTAGTCTTTGTGTGAACGTACCCTAATGGTAGCCTTTGCTGTTAGTGTTACACTTAATTTTTCATGTGTTTTAAAAGGAACTTGTCAGGTGGTCTATGCTGCCCTATCTGAGAGCAGGATGTGACCAAGGGAGAGACACAGAGCTCTGTGTTATATGATAGAGAAGAGAGGCTGAGCTCTGTGATATACAGGGTTATATGATAGAGGAGAGGAGCTGAGCTCTGTGATATATATGGTTATATGATAGAGGAGAGAAGCTAAGCTCTGTGATATATAGGGTTATATGATAGAGGAGAGATGCTGAGCTGTGATATATAAGGTTATATGATAGAGGGAGAGAAGCTGAGCTCTGTGATATATAGGGTTATATGATAGAGGAATGCTGTGATATATTGGGTTATATGATAGAGGAGAGAAGTGGAGCTCTGTGATGTATAGGATTATATGATAGAGGAGAGGAGCGGAGCTCGCTGATATATAGGGTTATATGATAGAGGAGAGAAGCTGAACTCTGTGATATATAGGATTATATGATAGAGGAGAGGAGCGGAGCTCGCTGATATATAGGGTTATATGATAGAGGAGAGAAGCTGAGCTCTATGATATATAGGGTTATATGATCGAAGGAGAGAAGCTGAGCTCTGTGATATACAGAGTTATTTGATAGAGGAGAGAAGCTGAGCTCTGTGATATATAGGGTTATATGATCGAAGGAGAGAAGCTGAGCTCTGTGATATACAGAGTTATTTGATAGAGGAGAGAAGCTGAGCTCTATGATATATAGGGTTATATGATCAAAGGAGAGAAGCTGAGCTCTGTGATATATAGGGTTATATGATAGAGAGAGAAGCTGGGCTCTGTGATATATAGGGTTATATGATAGAGTAGAGAAGCTGAGCTCTATGATATATAGGGTTATATGATAGAGGAGAGAAGCTGAGCTCTGTGATATATAGGGTTATATGATCGATGGAGAGAAGCTGAGCTCTATGATATATAGGGTTATATGATCGATGGAGAGAAGCTGAGCTCTGTGATATACAGAGTTATTTGATAGAGGAGAGAAGCTGAGCTCTATGATATATAGGGTTATATGATCGAAGGAGAGAAGCTGAGCTCTGTGATATACAGAGTTATTTGATAGAGGAGAGAAGCTGAGCTCTGCATTTGGCAGAAGCAGCATGCTAAAAAATACTGGGGCATCTAGTCATGGAGTGAATGCCAGCATGGAATCCATCAGAACCCAGTAGCATCCACCTCTGTGAGCAAGGCTGGCTTTATACCCCCGTCTCTCCTCCTCAATGTCCATGTCTTATTAGACAAAAAAGGAGGACAACAGACCATGACTGCTAGGGCATTAAATGGAATCTTTCATCAGAAAATGACCATGTTTTTATGTTCAATATATATTGTCCAAGAATTTTTGGTGATGTTTTTCTTAATTTTCCACCTATATTTAAAAAAAATCCAGAAATCTTGCTTAATAATAATATGACACTTCCTGTTCTGTGGAGAAACAAATCTTTGATCCTGAACTTCACAAAAGAAATTGTTCATCCAATGATGCCAAGAACCATCAGGTCCAAGTCACAAAAGTTGAGAATTCAACAACACTTCCATTTATTCATATACAGTACTTTATTTCATAAATCAGTCAATCAGCCATAAACCTTATAGGTGACATGTATGACAACTGTCTAGGTCTAAGACTTTATTTGTTGCCCATAGCAACCAATGAGAGCTACCCTTTAATTTCATATAGTGCTCTGTAAAAATGAAAGGAGAGCTGTGATTGGTCGCTATGGGAAACAAAGAAAGTCTTAGACCTAGACAGTTTTCATACATGTGGTCCATAGTATCCAAATTAGATCCAAATCCAATTGACGTTTCAGTCCAGTGCAACTTTTAGCAACAGATCATCTTAAAAAAAAACTATTTAATAAGTGATGTAAGGATATTAAAAGACAGTGAATTTGTCAATCCATTTATTGAATAATTCACTAATTATCTTGTGTTATAATTACATCCCTTGTATTCCTTTTTTAGATGATCTGTTGATAAAGGTTCTACTGAAACCGAAACATCCATTGGATCTAGATCTATTTTGGAGCTTATGTCTTATTTTATGGTTCATTAATCTATGAAATGAGTAAATCGAAGTGTCGTTGAATTTTCTATTATGATTATTATTATTATCATTACCTTAGGCAAGATTACACTGAAAGGTGACACTAATGTGTAGATAACACAGGATCCAACATTTACAATAGGAGATAGTCACAGTTCATCCTCTCCTCCTCCCTACACAGTGACTTGTTCCAAGGTCACAAAGCATGCCCACAACACTCTTACATAAAAGCTAATTAGTCTGCTCATGATCACAGGATCTTATGTTCATGAAGCTGCTGTAAAGCATATCGATACATGCTGTAAAAAGTAGCTCAAGTAACATGGCTACCCCCATAATCATATACAGAAAACATAATTAAAAAATCTACAATAAGAAAATAAAATAGCTAAGAAAAAAACAATATATATCATGATCTAGTTTTAAATAATGTACAAAAAAATTGTGGTGCTACATTCCCTTTAATTTGGCTGATGACTGGAGGGGTGACTTACAAACTCAGCAGACATGATGGGGGATTGCTACTGTTTATGCGGTTCAGAGGCAATGTTGTTACCGGCAGTGGTGTTGGAGAGATGCTTGGAACCTAGTTTGCCAGTACTTTTGTCTGACAGGGTCTTTTGCACTTAACACTCCCACATAGCATGGGATGCATGAGAAAGTGAAAAGAAGCAAACTAATTACAGGCCTGCACCAATACACCTGCCAGAGGAACCACATATGATGTAGATTGATTGATGATGTCAGATCAGTTGCCGTATTGCCTGTTCAACTGGCCTTTCAGTAACAAAATGCACAGTCTCAGACAGACCGACAGGTAAGCAGGGAAAACACCAGTGGACCCCTGGGTATGGTGGGCCGCTAAGAATAGCAGGTCTGGGGCTTTTTTCCAGAGAGGAAGAGAGAGGAAGAGGAAGAAAGCCATGTGCAGTATGTGCATTCAAATACCATAGCTGTAGAGTGGGCGCCAAGAATCAACTCCACTGATGGGCCCCAAGAATTAAAGGGGTTGTCTCGCTACAAGGATTGCTTTTTATGTTAAAGATCTTGCAAAAACAAGTCACTTTGCAATATATGTCCATTAAAAGTGTCCTACCTATTCCTAGATATCCCCTCTTGTATGGGCTGCATCAGCTCCTCAGGTCGCTATAGCTACAGACCTGCTTGATCTCTTCTGATAGGCTGCCAGCACTGGTTGCTATAGCTACAGACCTGGCTTCTGCTGAAGCCTAATAGAAGCCAGTAAACACGCCCCTGAATTCAAAATGAACCCAAGAAAACAGGACGGAACAATGTAGTGAGACAACCTCTTTAACTTCACTGGTGGGCCTCAAACACCCCAGTCTGACACTGCATCACCTATTTCCTTATTATGCGTCGGCTATATAGTCATTATTGACTATACATGATTAAAGGGGTTTTGCCACAAACTCATTTCATACCTCCTTTATCTGTCTTCAGCTTTCAGTGCGCTTAAAAGGGGACATGTGTGATTTGTTTGAACTGCATATCATGTGACCCAACAGGCTGACATCGCCATACCTCAAAGTGTGCTCAAAGGTCTGTTTATGTAAATAGCTCTGAGTAGTTACAAAGTAGCTGAGTGGTTACAGATTCTATCTTACAACATGCGGGTGCTAGGTTCAAATCTCTGCAGGAGCCAAGCATATAGATTTTTTTTTTGTCTCAATGCACATACCTAATTGAGGTTTAATTTTTCTTTATATTTATTTGCACTGTTTGACTAATTACTAAGGAGTACATAGGACAAAAGTAGAATGACAGCACCTGTGGTTCAAGTAGGCAGGGAAGAGACTGACAGTAGCTGCCTGAGAGGAGAGGTGATGTCTGAACATGTGCAGCAAGACTGAGGAGGTCTCGTCCATGGTCATATCCCCTGGAGACGAGCTGTACACTATGGATTACTAAGGTAGCAGCTAAAACTAAAATGGTAGAGAATTGTTAATAATGGTGAAAGGTGAAAATATTTATTATTTAATTTGTAAGCTTTCCGTGTCAATTTTACTTTGTGGGAAAACCCCTTTAAGGTTTATTATAAACAGAAACGTCGAGTCACAATTCAACATCACTTTACTTCACTTTATTGGCATAACGTCTATAAATATAATTTGTTACAAAAATCCAAATCTACATTTGTGTCCTGTAGACTTCTTCAATCTTCTGTAACTTGGGGTTGTAATGTCTCTTCTACAAGCACCGACATCCACTTGAGTGCATTTACTTCTTCCTGACACTACATATTTACCCCAAAATGGTAGTAAAACTGCAAATCATTTTGCAGACAAGAAGTCTTCACACAGCTCCAAAAACAAAACCTAGGACTCTCAGAATATGGCTGCGCAGAATACAGGTAGCATGTTATTTACACCGTATGGTGAATGTTGAAAACAGGGGGAACCGTTATTACACTTATTGGCCCTGATCACATTTTAAAAAAGGGGCTCGCTGTTATGTTTCCAGATCAGAACTGGTAATGCGTGGAGGGTCTAGATGATTCGGCTGAATGGGGTCCTGAATTTATTAACATCAGTCCTGGCAGTGAAAATAAAAACCAAAAAACTGCAATTGAATTAAGTTTCAGATGAAGGGCACAAAACAGATGGGGGCCGGAGCGGGAGCCTGCGTAGGCGGAGGAATCCCCCCATGACCCGGCATGCCGCGTCCAGGTGGGCGGAGCTTCGCGCAGGGCTGGCTTTAAGCCAGCCGCACGTCCGCAGGAAGCAGAAACGCCCAGGGGCCCAAATTCCCACCCTTCCTACCTATAAGTTGGTGCTTGTGGTTGGATGTGGCTGGTTTGCTTAGTTCAGTGGCCGTGCTGTCACGATGGCCGCGTGGGGGGCGGTGGGGTCCTTGGAACTAGGAGATGGTGGTGGGAGTCATAGCCCTCTATGGCTCTATAATCACATGATGGAACATGTGGTTGGTCTGGCGACCGGGGGTGGCTCTTTCAGGAGGGGCTTCCTGAGAGCCAGTTGATGTAGTGGCCGCCAGGGGTGGCCGCTTGGTGCCCTCGAGCTGGGGGTGACGGCTGAGGGTAATTACAAAAAAGGTGGTTGGGTCGCCAGACCGTGTGAGTGGCTCCAAGGACCAGCAGCCCCAATGGTGTGGAATGCTCGGTGTGTTTTATTCAGGAGTGGAAGGTTGTTTTTTTTGGGGGGTGTGGTTATTTTGGAATGGTGTTTAATAAAAAGGTTATTTACTACTGTTTTGTATTTTTGTTAATAAAACGGCTGCTGTGGCCATTCAATCCAATGCCATTCGTTGTGTTTTAATTGGGGTTTGGGTGGGGGGGGTTGGTAAGGGATGGTCTTTTGGGAATTAAGGGGGTTCTAGGTTCCCCAAGTCGGCACTGCTCTGGGTCATGTATCTTTGTCCCATATACAAGGAAACCTAGCTAGGCCTCTGCTATAGTCCACCACAATTTTGCTATTTTTTAGCCTAGAGGAACACAAAAACTCCCATTTATTATACTTTCTGAACTTTTAACATGGCCACTAACTTGGATAATGGTTCTACACATTCAGGTTGACATTTCTCAGCAATATGTGTAAGGCTTGTAAGCAGGCAGCATTATTATTATAATACATTTCTTATTACAATACAGTATAATAGCACAGACGATAGAGTTCAATTCTTCACTTTGCGAAAATTTGTTTCACTGTACTATTTAATCATATGTTTGTTTTAACTTTAATGACATAGTAAATCTTACCAGATGACTCACACGGCGTATATAAATGGAAAAGATCATTTGAGACTATTATAAGCTCACAAAAGATAAATGCCTGACTCACCTATTCAGTAACGTTACAAAAAAGAATTCATAAGATGTCATGCTGTTCTTTCAGTATTCACTAAAAACAACATGAGAAAATGGAACTTACAATTTATTGCCGCTATTTCGGGGGTTGTTAAGACTGGAGACATGTGCGGGGAATAGCAACTTCAGACAAGTTGGAGGAATCATCTTAGATTGTCTTTCCGTACAAATGTACTTTAGCTTTGTCTTGAGGATACAGGCATAGACAGGGGTAATATGTTGCAGAATTACAGTCAAGACAAATGGAAATAGCTATCCGTGGACTCTCTTAGCACTATCTGTGAACAGCGACGTCTCTAGGGTACAAGAAGATCCTACATGTCACTGCGTATATAAGGAAAAGTGTAAGGCAGGGTCTTGCTCATTCCTTACACTCACCTCTTTCACAGGCTATTATTGAACAATTTACCCATGGCCAAAATGTTCTTCTGTCCCTAATAGGTTCACGGACAGTGTCGCTCAATCCTCACAAATTGTGTATTGCCTGATGTTTTTCTCATATTTAGCCTCTCATTGAAAGTGCCCTGTTTCCTTGGCTACAAGACCTTTCCGCTGCTGGAGTTGTTGTGCATCTATAAAATAGGAGAGTGGGCTGCTAATTTCCAAGAATTGAACGTGCTCATAATGGTATTCCTGGAATCATATAAATAGTAGTCAGATAAAAATAGGTCTTTGCAGACACCAGGTTCAACATTCCTCACATGAACTCATGAGATACGTGCCCAGCGCTGATATTAAAAAGGGCAACGCAACCGGTAGAAAGAATCGTATACAATATTTTACATAGTCACATTATTATGACCACCTCCTACGTTCGATGTCAGCAGCGTGTAGCTGATGAAGGAAGTCACGTGTGGTGAGCTGACTTGGTGGGTAAATAAGTTGTGTGATAGGCTGTCTGCACACATATTCCTTGTAGCCAGTGTCGGACTGGGGGGTCTGGGGCCCACAGGGGAGTTGATCTTGGGGGGCCCACCATACTGTACATGAAAATATTACCGGCCTCTCGGACATAAATGCGCCCATTTAATGCTCACAGGGCTCATGGATGGGTCTATGTGCTGTGTACAAACCTAGCCATAAGCCCTGTGAGGGTTACAGTCCCATCCATGAGCCCTGTGAGGGTTACAGTCCCATTCATGAGCCCTGTGAGGGTTACAGTCCCATCCATGAGCCCTGTGAGCATTACAGACCCAACCATGAGCCCTATGAATGTTACAGTCCCATCCATGAGCCCTGTGACCATTATGGATTCATCCATGAGCCCTGTGAGTGTACAGAGTCTGTAACCCTCAATGAGGCTCATGGATGGGACTGTAACCCTCACAGGGCTCATGGATGGGACTGTAACCCACACAGGGCTCATGGATGGCACTGTAACCCTCACAGGGCTCATGGATGGGAACTGTAACCCTCACAGGGCTCATGGATGGAACTGTAACCCTCACAGGGGCTATGGATGGGTCTGTAATGCTCACAGGGGCTATGGATGGGTCTATATGCTTGTGTACAAACCTAGCCATAAGCCCTGTGAGGGTTTACAGACCCATCCATAGCCCCTGTGACCATATGGATCCATCCATAGCCCCTGTGAGTGGTTACAGACCCATCCATAGCCCTGTGAGCATTACAGGACCCATCCATGAGCCCTGTGAGGGTTACAGTCCCCATCCTTGAGCCCTGTGACATTATCAGAACCCATCCATGAGTCCCTAGGTTGAGGGTTACAGTCCCATCCATGAGCCCTGTGACCATTATGGATTCATCCATGAGCCCTGTGAGTGTACAGAGTCTGTAACCCTCACAGGGCTCATGGATGGGATTGTAACCCCCACAGGGCTCATGGATGGAACTGTAACCCTCACAGGGCTCATGGATGGGGCTGTAACCCTCACAGGGCTCATGGATGGGACTGTAACCCCCACAGGGCTCATGGATGGAACTGTAACCCTCACAGGGCTCATGGATGGAACTGTAACCCTCACAGGGGCTATGGATGGGTCTGTAATGCTCACAGAGGGCTATGGATGGGTCTATATGCTGTGTACAAACCTAGCCTATAAGCCCTGGTGAGGTTACAGGACCCATCCATAGCCCCTGTGACATTTCAGACCATCCAAGCCCCTGTGTGGGTTACAGACCCATCCATAGCCCCTGTGAGCATTACAGACCCATCCATGAGCCCTGTGAGGGTTACAGTCCCATCCATGAGCCCTGTGAGGGTTACAGATTCTGTAACCCTCACAGGGCTCATGGATGAATCCATAATGTTCAAAGGGCTCATGGATGGGACTGTAACCCTCACAGGGCTCATGGATGGGACTGTAACCCTCACAGGGCTCATGGATGGGGTCTGTAATGACTCACAGGGCTATGGATGGGTCTGTAACCCTCACAGGGCTTATGGCTAGGGTTTGTACACAGCATATAGACCCATCCAAGCCCCTAGGAGGTTACAGTCCCATCCATGAGCCCTATGAGGGTTAAACAAGTCTTGTGGTATAGGTCTGAAACGCTCACAGGGCTTGTGTTGAAGTTCAGAAAACAAGGGCCTTACCAGGGTA